>CM049388.1:1064651-1217151 GCA_026937815.1 Etheostoma perlongum | reverse complement strand
ACTGTTGCATGCCTGTTTCTTTGGGTAAAACACTGTATCCATTCACAATGAAGATCGTTTTACTAAATGTTGTGCTTCGATTCGCTGAAACTTGTTTCTCCAGTTAGAACATTGGGATTTTGAGATGAAATGAGACAGGTCCAGATGTGCACATGGAGGTCATTTGCATTGGATAGCTTGCTTTTGATTGGTTGTGGAGAAGCTTGGTTTGGTTGGTGGTTTCATTTAATCTAACTTAACTTAAATGTGCATCATGTGAATGTGAAACAGCCTCTTAGAAATGTTGACATTGTGATTCCTCTCTCACTCTGTGTGTGTGTGTGTGTGTGTGTGTGTGTGTGTGTGTGTGTGCGTGTGTGTGTGTGTCAGGCATCCCTGCCAGAGGTGAAGAAGGCGAGAGGGGACGTTCCTGATATTCTTCCAGATCCTGAACCAGAGCCAACCAGCCCAGTGTCAGACTTTGAAAACTCATACAACTATGTCTGTGAGTCTCAGTTCAGGTTTAAAGCTTCCTTTATACAAACACTGTGCCATTAATGTGGGAAATATCTTAAATATCTGCATCATATTTTAGTCTAAATAGTAACTATTAGACTTATCACTGTACTTTAAATAATCACAGTAATATTTTACATTTCATTAATGCAAAACAGCTGTTTTCTCTTCTGTTTTCTTCTCCTTCGTCTCCTCCACCATCCCCCTACTGTACTCTACTCCTCAGTGTCCAGACTAGCCAGCATGGACCAGGCCATCCACAAGCTGAATGTTGGCCACTACACCCTGGATGTTAAAGTCAGCCAGTTAATGGACCGTCTGACCAGGGTGGATGGTAAGAACATCACTTTCTCCCACAAAGTTTCCACATTTCTCATTCTTCATGGACTCTTTTTGTACAGCATTTCCACTAAGTCAGTCAGTTGGATTGTGAAATGGATAAATCAAGAATAAATGTGGCGCTCCTCTCTGCTAAAAACTGAAAAATCTGCATAAACATACCTACAGTATTTTACGTTCCTGCAACCGAGGAAGCTGCAGTATTAAGACTTTAGTTACCGAATAGATTAGCTGGTTAGCTATGAAGGGTTTTGGTTAAGGTTACATCTCGTTGCTTATAAAGGTGAGTCATGTCTTCATAAATGATGAAGAACCCCTTACATGTTTTGTTTTTTTGTCTTTGTTGTCTCTGTATGTATATGCGTATGCATATACAGTATGTGTACACGTATGTATGTATATGTATTGTATACAGAATATACAAAGATATATATATATATATATACACATACATACATACATACATACATACATACACACACACTATATGATAAAGAAGTAACTCAAATCTATCTAGAAATGGGGTCCTCAAACTGCAGCTTCCTCTATTGCAGAAAGATGCTACTTGTCAAAAAAAGACAAAATAAATTGACATTTTTGTCCCTTTTTCAGACTTTTTTTTAGTTTTCACTAACACCATCTTACTAGTTTTACACTACTTTTTGGAATTCATGGTCAAAACCCTCCATTTATATAGAATTATACCTAATATTTGAGTTAAAAAAGCAGAAATTATGAATTATTTTGACTAATAGTTAAGATCAGAAGAGAGCATTCTCATGTGTAAGAGGCATACAGGAAGGAATCCAATCCATTTTTTGTGGTAATTTGGTTAAAAAGAAACTCATATTTCAGATATAGATATTTTTAAAGGGGTCAGATTTGACCCAAGGAAAACAAGAGGGTTATATTTGGACAAACTTGGAATTGATATAATACAGGATTAATTGTTGAATTAAAACAAAACAAAGAATTAAAATGAAAAGAAAGTGAATGGGATTAACTATATTTGGCATCCTCCGTAGACCATTACCATTTCATACCCCTAATAAGCTGTAAGGGTGCATCCAATTGAGAGTTCATAAAGCAACAGAAAGATGCCTTTTACTGACTCTAATGTCTTGTTTTTGTTGTTCACCATCACTGGCAGCCAAAGTTGTGGAGCTGGAGGACAGCATCCAGGAGGTCTACCGGCACAGCAAGGACAACCGCAAGGAGATGGGACGACTGGAAGGTATCACAGTTACTGTAGCACAACACAGAATTAATGCTAATTAAGCTCAGGGTCTGCTGTTTAACACAAGCAACAGTTTGCAATAAACTTTGCATGGCGATAATATGTACATTTTGCGTTTATAGCTTGTTGTGCTGCCCCCAAGTGGCCACAAAATAACTATCATGCAGGTTTGATTCTCTAATTCTAAACATGCAATAAAGCATCCGTCTTGTTTCCCTCTGCTTCTGAGGTTGCCAGAAGGGCCGCAGGATGGGATACAAATGTTATCTTGTCTACAACAGCTATGAGGACTACGCCGGGAGCGTCCAGGAAGTGCCTGGAACGCGGCGGCCGCATTGCAATGCCGCGCGACCGCAAGGAGCAAGAGGCCCTTGCGGACTACGTCAAGTCCTTCTTCCACCCGGGAAACTGGCCCGTCTGGCTGGGCATCAACGACCTGCGATCTGAGGGCATGTACCTCTTCGACGACGGGACCCGGGTCTCGTACTTCCAGTGGCGCAAACACTTCCTGTCCAGCCAGCCGGACGGAGGGAGGCGGGAGAACTGTGTGGCGATGTCGTCAGACGACGGCGACTGGTGGGACCACTACTGCGATCGGACCATGAACTATCTGTGCGAGTTTGATGACAGGGTGGCACTCTAAAACTCCTTATCCCACCCTGCTGCCACCTTAAACTTTGACCTCCAGTCGTTCATTAGAAATAAAAGTCAATTATATTTTCAAATAACTTATTGCTCTTTAAAAGTTGTATTCAGCCTTAACCCTCGTGTTGTCCCCCGTTGTCAAATTTGACCGGTTTACAAAAACGTTCTATATCAGAAAAGCAGAAAAAAAGCAACAAAAACATTCTTTTTTTAAACGCTGAAAAAGTGACCAAAAAAATCGGACAAAGTGACAAAAAACATTGGAAAAAGTGACAAAGAAATTGTTAAAAAAATTGACTAATACATAATTTGAAAAAAAGTCAAAAAAGTGACAAAAAATAGGAATAAAATTGACAAAAACATTGAGAAAAGTGTAGAAAAGGAACAAGAAAATGTTGAAATTTCAACCCAGAAAAACACAAATTTGCAGGTCGACGGGAAGACAACACAAGGGTTAATCTCTCCATACGAAACATAATGTTTTAATATACAGTAAATACAAGTATTATTTCATTTCTATATGCAATTGTTGGTTTTTAAGTAGTGTCAGTATGTAGGGTAAAAACATTTGCCATGAAAATATTTCACAGTATTTAAGTTTTTAAGGTAAAACTTGTCTCATAAGCGCAAAAATTAATGTATTGCTATTCAAGTTACTTAATAAGACTTTGTCAGATTATGTTAGTATTATGAATATTATTTTATTCATGCAGCTGCAAGGTTTACCAGTTAAATCTGCTGTGATTTATCACCTGGAATTTGAAATATTTGTTCAAAGTTTCCACAAAAAAAGGGGAAAACATGATAACCCGGAGGCCCTTTCTACAGAATCAGCACACACTGAACCTCCTGAAGATATACATGCATGTGTGTTTGGGCTTAACAGGTATTAGGCGGTGCTTCTCTGTTGCTTGGATATATTTGAACAGTCTGGTTAAACGGCTGATTCTTCAACATCTCTGGCCAAAAACATTTAGCTCTTATTTCTGAGTCCTCCTTTCACCCCTAAACGAACCTTTTTCAGTGTGTAAATGGATCCTGAATCAGAGTCCGACTGTGGCGATGCAAAACAAGAGTAGTACATAAAACGTGACATTTAAATGTTTTTCAAAAATCTTTCCTAAAGGATGTGATTCATCACATCATTTTCTGTTTTCATTTAAAATGTGAAATATTTCCATACAGCGCTGATAACAATATTATACTCTTTTTGATACCTTACTCTGGGAAATAGACCCTTTTCCTCAATGTTCTTCAATGTTTAATGTTGCTTGAAAGCATGCAACAGTACAAGAACTTTTTTTTTTAGAAGATGTGGATTTAAGTCGGGAACATTATGATCAAATAATAAGAACAGGATCCCTGACCAGATAGCCTGACCCACATCCAGATGTTGGGTCTGGGACCTCCCCATTGGCTGGGCTCAATCCCGAGGGGCGGGATAAACGGCTGTCTTTCAAATTCCTTCTGCACGCAATAGGATAGTGCTACAACCAACCAACCAACCTGGTTGATAGATTCAACCAGGTTCCTTACGATAAGCCCGCCCACCGACTCTACACACGATGTGATTGGCCTGACCAGGATTTGGTTTTTCCAGCCCGCGAGCCAATGGAGAGCTGCTAGACCGACCCTGGCTGCAGATTACAGTTGCTGCCGCTGGGGTGCGTCTAGGTTTCCAGGCTACTGACCAAATATTCTACGACGTTTTTGAAACTTCACATTTTCCAATACTCTGTGCTACAGATGCATTTCAGTCAGTAACAAAAACTCTTATTTTCTGTTATTTTATATGTACGAGTTGATTTGGAAGGGACGATGCAAAAAAAAAAAAAAACATGTAAAAACTCACAGCAACATGATACAGATGTGTTGCATTTAGGATTCATAGCCACGGCTGATTTTCCAGTCTAAGGTTTGATACACAGCTCTGCTCATCAGACATCTTTATCGTCCCGAGAGACTTTAACATCAAGCTGCTCACAGTTCATATTTGCTTATATTATGCATAGATATGAACAGATCAGATGTGTAGCACAGCAGCAATTATATATTGTTGTGAATCAAAGGATGCAGCTGCAGCATCTCTTCCCTGACCAAATATGTTTCCTGTAGCAGGCAGTGCTAACGCCATGTTGCATGATTTCTGGGTAAAGTAGTAATTTGTCACTTCCACATGTTACGTCTCACTGCCACTTAGAGCCGCCAAAATCCAAAACCGCTACATGCATCTTCAAAGTAAAGCCTTAAGAAATGCTGTACAGTCTAACATTACAGATTACAGATTACAATTACTTAACCCTCATGTTACCCTCATGTTGTCCTCATGTTGTCCTCATGTTGTCCTCATGTTGTCCTCATGTTGCCCTCATGTTACCCTCATGTTGTCCTCATGTTGTCCTCATGTTGTCCTCATGTTGTCCTCATGTTGCCCTCATGTTGTCCTCATGTTGCCCTCATGTTGCCCTCATGTCGTCCTCATGTCGTCCTCATGTTGTCTTCATGTTGTCCTCATGTTGCCCTCATGTTGTCCTCATGTTGTCCTCATGTTGCCCTCATGTTGCCCTCATGTCATCCTCATGTTGTCCTCATGTTCTCCTCATGTTGTCCTCATGTTGTCTTCATGTTACCCTCATGTTGTCTTCATGTTGTCTTCATGTTACCCTCATGTTGTCCCCATGTCGTCCTCATGTTGCCCTCATGTTGTCCTCATGTTGTCATCATGGTGTCCTCATGTTGTCCTCATGTTGTCCTCATGTTGTCCTCATGTTACCCTCATGTTGTCTTCATGTTGTCTTCATGTTACCCTCATGTTGTCCCCATGTTGTCCTCATGTTGCCCTCATGTTGTCCTCATGTTGTCTTCATGTTGTCCTCATGTTGCCCTCATGTTACCCTCATGTTGTCCTCATGTTGTCCTCATGTTGTCCTCATGTTACCCTCATGTTGTCCTCATGTTGTCCTCATGTTACCCTCATGTTGTCCTCATGTTACCCTCATGTTGTCCTCATGATGTCCTCATGATGTCCTCATGTTGCCCTCATGTTGCCCTCATGTTGTCCTCATGTTGTCCTCATGTTGTCCTCATGTTGTCCTCATGTTACCCTCATGTTGTCCTCATGTTGTCCTCATGTTACCCTCATGTTGTCCTCATGTTGCCCTCATGTTGTCCTCATGATGTCCTCATGATGTCCTCATGTTGCCCTCATGTTGCCCTCATGTTGTCCTCATGTTGTCCTATATCAATGTTCTTTTTAATTCCCCAAAATAACATGATTGATTCCACCCAACGCTCTTTGCCAAGTACAATTCTCTACTTTCATTAATTTATCATTCATAAATCATTCAATTTTATAGCATTGTAAAACAAATGGAAGTGTTTTTGAAATAGTATTGAGTAAAAGTTGACATATTCCAGTCTGTGATTATCATCAACATCCATTCCTTTAATTTTAGTCTCAATAATTCCTAATTTCTGCTTTTCTAACTCAAACATTAGGTATAATTTCCAATAAATGAGGTTTATTGACCATAAATTCCAAAAATAACTGGAAAACTAAAGTTAATAAGTTAGTGTTACGTAGTGTTGAAAACATAAAAAAAAGTGACAAATATTGAAAAAAAGTGTTAAAAGTGTTTTTTTTTTTTAATCCATAAAAAGCATCCACAAAAGTGTTGATTTTCAATTTTGATGGGAAGACAACACAAGGGTTAAGTCAGTTTCTAAAATTATTTTTTTAAAGTTAAATACTATTGGTATTATATAATAGTAACTTTACATTGAATTACATCACCCCCCATGACAACACTAACAACAAAGCGGATCCGTTGTCCTCGCTTACAGTTCTCGGTCACACCTCTTCATGGGGTCATGAGTGCGAGACGTGACGTCATAAACGTGAGTCAAAGAGCCGCTCTTCCTCTGTGGTGTCAGTGATGTAACCACCTGATCAACCCCCAGGCTGAGTGTCTCCAATGTTCACACATCTTCGACAGCTTGTAGTTTCTTTACAGAGAGCAGCCTGTGGGGTCCGCGGCCCGCAGGAGGGCCGTCACACTCGGCCTGTCCATCGGGTTCTTAGACGGGTGAGAAAGAAGGACGCTCCCTTTGTCATCCAGCAAGAAGTCACCTCCCATCTGAAAAACATATAAACACATTAAAGCCGGAGGCTTGCTCCAACCGAAGTCAAACTCCTCGTATGTTTGTCATACCTGGCGAATAAAGCCGATTCTGAAATCTGTCATTTAATACTTTTTATATAAACATGAATGAAATGACTCAATCACATGCAAAGGAGAGTGTTCTGCAGCGGCCTGGGTTTAAAGCCGGCCTGCGGCCCTTTGCTGCGTGTCACCCCCCCATCTCTCTCCCCCTTTCATGTCTATTCACTGTCACTAATAAAAAGGGAAAAGCCCCCAAAATATCTTAAAAAAAGAAGATAAGATTCAACTTTGTCATTACACATGTGTAGGTACAATGCAACGAAATACAGTTTAGAGAGTCTCCGAGCCGCAGCTATTTAAAGCGCCGCTACAACGGCGATGGGGTAACTCGGGGTTCAGTGTCTTGCCCAAGGACACTTCGACGTGGGACTGCAGGACCAGGGATTGAACCACCAACCTTCCGATTGGCAGGCAACCGCTCTACCACTGAGCCACAGCCGCCTTAAGAAAAGAACTTACTTTTTAAAGGTTTCTGCATTTGACTTCAGAGATTTCCTTCAGGCAGAATCAGGCAGTTAAAAACCAAAGGCTTTTCTCTCAATTTGGAAAGGCAGTATTACTATGCACAGCACAGAGAAGGGGGTAACGAGGGGGTAACGAGGGGGTAACGAGGGGGTAACGAGGGGGTAACGAGGGGTTAATAAAGGGGTCAGCTAAGTACTGCCCCACAGTCCCAACACAGGTAAATCCAGCCCTGAACTTTGGCAGATATTGCCTTGGTTTATGTCACATTAGCGCCTCATTGTCAAAGTTTTTGCTGTGTCGTCCATTTGTACCTGGTACAGGTCTTCCAGCAGGTGAGGGGGGATGTCAGGGAAGTCTCTGTCCACAGCTCTGTACTCGGAGTACTTCAACAGGACGCCAAACCTCATCACCTTGGCGTAGGACGAGCCGAGGCCAAAACTCCTGTATACCTGCGGCAGAGACGACATCCGCTGCGTTAGAAAGGTGCTCCGTTTCCTGCAGAATCACCGTAGATTCAGCAAAATGAAAAGTATTACACACACACACACACACACACACACACACACACACATACACACACACACACAAGTGTGTCTCACTATCTTTATGGGGACCAGTCATTGACATAATGCATTCCCTAGCCCCTTACCCTAACCTTAACCATCAAACCTAAATGCCTAACCCTAACCCTAACCATAACCTAATTCTAACCCTGATCCTAAAACCAGGTCTTAACCCTTACCCTAACCCTAACCATAACCTAATTCTAACCCTGATCCTAAAACCAGGTCTTAACCCTCAAACAGCCCTTTAACATTATGGGGACCAGCATTTTGTCCCCACAAAGCTGTCAGGACCCCATAAGTATACTGTATTTCCAGTTTTTGGTCCCCATAAATGTAGTAAAACCTGGTCCATACACACACACACACACACACACACACACACACACACACACACACATCTGGATTGACGATCGCTTCTGTGGCATGTGGAAAGTCTTCTGCCTCCATGTTTGGTTGATTGCTCTTCTTTCCATCTCACATCTGCTAATATCTGGTGGTTGACTTCTCAGAATGAATGTTAAACTCTGACTGACTTAAACTCTGTCTATGAGACAAGGTCCCTCAAGAAGGCCCAATCAGTCCTGGCCGACCCTGGTCACCCCCTCCCCACCCCCTGAACAGCTGCTTTATGTTGTTGCCGTCTGGCTGCAGATTGAGTCTAAAGCCTACATGCAGGACAAACAGACCCAAAACCTCTGTTGTCCCTGCTGTCCCCAACTTAATGTGAGGTGTGGACTTCTGTGCAGTACGTATTTCTCTTGTTTCTAGATGCACGGCTGTTGTCTTGTATAACCTGTGTGTTATTTATGTTACATGCTGCTGCACAACTAATTGCCCCCCGGGGATAATAAAGACTCCTTGAACCTTGAACCTTACTCGGCTTTCAAGACCCACCAGACGGATGCTACGTCCTCCTCTCACAGCCACTAAATATATAAACAATATTACATAATGCAGACGCAGATTTAATCTAATCGGATTCATTTTACAACAAGACAAATCCTAGTTTTTTCTTTCCTTGTCATGTTATTTAAATTTTTTTTCTTTTTAAAGATTATTTTTGGGGGCTTTTCCCTTATTATAGTGGATAGACAGGAAAGGGGGAGAGAGATGGGGACTGGAACGCAGCAAAGGGGCCGCAGGTCGGAGTCGAACCCGGGCCGCTGCAGGACTCAGCCAGGGCCTTACAGAGGCTGGGGGGCTAGATCTCTTACTGGGGGGCTAGAGGCTCTACTGGGGGGCTAGAGGCTAGAGGGGCTAGAGGCTCTTACTGGGGGGGCTAGAGGCTCTCTAGATCTTACTGGGGGGCTAGAGGCTCTTACTGGGGGGCTAGAGGCTCTTACTGGGGGGCTAGATCTCTTACTGGGGGGCTAGAGGCTCTTACTGGGGGGCTAGGGGGGGGGCTAGAGGCTCTTACTGGGGGGCTAGAGGAGGCTCTTTCTGGGGGGCTAGAGGCTGGGGGGCTAGAGGCTCTTACTGGGGGGCTAGATCTCTTACTGGGGGGGCTAGAGGCTCTTACTGGGGGGGGGGGGGCTAGAGGCTCTTTCTGGGGGGCTAGAGGCTCTTACTGGGGGGGCTAGAGGCTCTTACTGGGGGGCTAGAGGCTCTTACTGGGGGGGAGGCTAGAGGCTCTTACTGGGGGGGGCTAGATCTCTTACTGGGGGGGCTAGAGGCTCTTTCTGGGGGGCTAGAGGCTCTTACTGGAGGGGCTAGAGGCTCTTACTGGGGGGCTAGATCTCTTACTGGAGGGGCTAGAGGCTCTTACTGGGGGGGCTAGATCTCTTACTGGGGGACTAGATCTCTTACTGGGGGGCTAGAGGCTCTTACTGGGGGGCTAGATCTCTTACTAGAGGGGCTAGAGGCTCTTACTGGGGGGCTAGATCTCTTACTGGGGGGGGCTAGATCTCTTACTGGGGGGGCTAGAGGCTCTTACTGGGGGGGCTAGATCTCTTACTGGAGGGGCTAGAGGCTAGGGGGCTAGAGGCTCTTACTGGGGGGCTAGATCTCTTACTGGGGGGCTAGAGGCTCTTACTGGGGGGGCTAGATCTCTTACTGGGGGGGCTAGAGGTTGTTAGTTGAGTTAGTTGATTAGAAAACACACATGCTGACCGTTCTCTGTGGATCCAGCAGCATGTCGAAGGTACATCCAGTCTGCTCCCGCCACACCTGAGCCCCCTCCAAACCGCCGAAAGAAACCACTAAGACCCGCACCGACCGAGCCTCCAGGAGAACCTGCAGAGACACAAAATGAAAGAAAATGAAATATGGAAATTGATTCCAAGCCTAAGAAGCTTCATGATGATCTGCAGTATAAATGAGCAGTGGCTGCTAGGCCATGGGATCATGTGTGGACCCCTTCGTAGCCAGAGCAGAGAAATAAAAGATGTAGTTGTTAAAGGAATAGTTCAACATTTTGGAAAACCCTGTCTTATATGCTTTCTTGCAGAGATGAGATCAATATCACGTTCATGTGTGTATGGAAAGTATGAAGCTAAGCTGCCAGTTGTCTGAGCTTATGAAGTCACTGTTCCTGGCCCAGAATTAGCCCGGCTCAGACTGCTTGTTGTTTCCTCTAAGAATGAATAATGACGATCAGATTGAAGGTTAACTGACCTGACTGGCCTCCAGCTCGGCCACGTGGTCTCGTCACGGCAGTCACCCGAAATGTCTGATGAGGACCAGCAACAGCTTCTGACCCTGACCCAGGAACTGACCCAGATTCACGCTCCTTTAACAACAACAATAACACAACAACACAACTGGATTTGTACATTCTGAAATAGAGGCAACCTTGCTGGTGCTGAATAATGAAGCCGATGCCAAAGTGCCAAAAACTGCAGTTAATCAAATGGCCCCATGAGGCTGGTTTCATTCCTAGGGTGGCCAGACAAAATCCAAGCAGTGTTCCCGAATCCCAAATTCCTGCCCTAATTGTCCCGGAAATTAGAGCAAAGTCTCAATAGCAGACTCTCAAGTAGTTCTAGTCTGATAGAACATTAAAAACTGTTCATGGCGATGGAGTCGCCCTGCAGCGGCGCCCGTCGGCTGAAACAGGACGTAGGCGGCTAGGCGTGAATTTTGATAACACAAAATGGAGAAATGGAGGCTCAGGCTGGTGTCCCGGACACGATGGACACGTAGTTAAAAAGCAAAAACGTCTCTGCAGGTACCGGGAGGACCTGGGCTTTATTTGGGCTCTGCAGACACCCATGGGTGACATCACGGGTACTACGTCTATATTACACAGTCTATGGTTGTGACCAGCAGTGTGTGTGTGGACTCACTTTCCACTCCGTCCATCAGTGAACTCAGTATCAGGGCTCAGGCTGTCTGCTATCTGTCCTCGGGCCAGCTGTCTGTCTGCTGTCTGCAGACCTCTGTCCACACTCTCCAGGAAGGAGTCCCACTCACTCTACACGCACACGCACACACACACACACACACACACACACACACACACACACACACACACACGTTTGATTGATTATTTCTAAGTAATTATTTAAATGGAATATAACAAAAAATGGACAAGATGTAATCCAGTGCTCTTCTTTCTAAGCTAACAAGCACAAAGAATTAAAGTCTAAATTAATTTTATTTATGTCAGTTTAATAAAATGTTTAAATGCCGCAGACACACAAATAGACCATATTCGGCCATTGGGTCTAATTTCATTGCAGGGACCCATGTGGACACCATTTCTGTTGATTTATTACTAAATTGTAAAAACTATAGCACTCTGCATGGGTAGAATATACAGCAATGAGGACATAGAATAGAAATGTAGGGTTTCTTTTAAATTAACATCAAACAACAGAACGCAGTATTGGTGTGGACTCCAATCTTCTCTGCATGCAGTGTGTAAAATATATCTTTGAATCTGATTGTTTACTGCTGAAGTCATAATATGCAAAATGTATAAAAAAAAAAAGAAGGTTTGACTCATGCAGACCTCCAGCTGCAGAAGTTCCTCCACCTGCTCTCTCACTGCTGCATGGCTGGAAAAATGGAAAATGGATGAAGAGGCATCAACAGTAAGCTTTATTTATCACATTATTAATTAAAAAAGGATGCATGTAGACACAGACCCTGCCTTCCAATACCCATACCAGCATACTATTTAGTATGCCAGAAAAAGATTTATGTATGTCCCAATACATAATATGTATGTATAACAACTGCAGTATGCCAAAAGTACCAGGATGTACTACTGCATCCAGTCAGATTTTGCAGTATAAAAGCCAGCATGTTTTTTTTGACTGTTTCTATCCTTTCATAAAAAACTTTTATTCTCGTGTTTTATCTGTTTTTAATTTTAACTGTTTTTATGTAAAGCACTTTGAATTTTTTTTTAATATATATATCGACCGATATATCGGAATATCGGATTTTTAAATAACCAAATATTCATATCGCTATCGGCCTTAACAACCCTTTATCGGTCGGGCTCTATAACATATGAACAACTCCTCAAACACAAATATGTTTACGTCTTTTTGCCCAAAACTCATTATCTATTGCATCTAGCACTCAACAGGTGTCAGGCACATTATCACAGCGGAACATTAAATTATGAGTACATTTTCCCACTGTTATAACAATGCAATATACATTTTTAATATGCATGTATACTCATACTCACTGATAAAACTTCTGCCAAAGGTCCTCAGCTTCACTCTTCTTCTTCACTCCGAGGCTGCTCAAACAGCCACAAAACACACAATTACCTCACAGTATAAAAATATAGAAAAACATTTTTTATTAAAACAGCTGACTGACTGACTGAATTATACTTTGGCCAGTGACACTGCAAAATGACACAGCAGGTGTTGAGAGCACCTAACCTTCTGTAGAAGTCTGTTCCCGCTGCCATCAGGCCGAGTAGGGTGGTGATCTTATCTGGGACAAACGTCTCCAGGGAGTCTGTGTGAGGACAAAGGGACAGAGTTACTGGTCAGGACGATATGTGCCACTGTGGAGGCAATAAGCATGACAACATGGGCAATTTTAGACCTCAAGCTCAAGCCCCTGCAATACAACCTCTACAATTAAGTGACTTAATCACACTGATGTGCTTTAAAGGTCCCAAAAGACATGGTGCTCTTTTGATGCTTTTATATAGACCTTACTGGTCCCTAATACTGTATCTGAAGTCTCTTTTATATAGACCTTAGTGGTCCCTAATACTGTATCTGAAGTCTCTTTATATAGACCTTAGTGGTCCCTAATACTGTATCTGAAGTCTCTTTTATATAGACCTTAGTGGTCCCTAATACTGTATCTGAAGTCTCTTTTATATAGACCTTAGTGGTCCCCCTGTATCTAATACTGTATCTGAAGTCTCTTTTATATAGACCTTAGTGGTCCCTAATACTGTATCTGAAGTCTCTTTATATAGAATACTGTATCTGAAGTCTGGTCCCTAATACTGTATCTGAAGTCTCTTTTATATAGACCTTAGTGGTCCCCTAATACTGTATCTGAAGTCTCTTTTATATAGACCTTAGTGGTCCCTAATACTGTTATCTGAAGTCTCTTTTATATAGACCTTAGTGGTCCCCTAATACTGTATCTGAAGTCTCTTTATATAGACCTTAGTGAAGTCCCCCCCTAATACTGTATCTGAAGTCTCTTTTATATAGACCTTAGTGGTCCCTAATACTGTATCTGAAGTCTCTTTTATATAGACCTTAGTGGTCCCTAATACTGTATCTAAAGTCTCTTTTATATAGACCTTAGTGGTCCCTAATACTGTATCTGAAGTCTCTTTATATAGACCTTAGTGGTCCCTAATACTGTATCTGAAGTCTCTTTTATATAGACCTTAGTGGTCCCTAATACTGTTCTGAAGTCTCTTTTATATGGTCCCTAATACTGTATCTGAAGACTCTTTATATAGACCTTTTAGTGGGTCCCCCTAATACTGTATCTGAAGTCTCTTTATATAGACCTTAGTGGTCCCTAATACTGTATCTGAAGTCTCTTTTATATAGACCTTAGTGGTCCCTAATACTGTATCTGAAGTCTCTTTTATATAGACCTTAGTGGTCCCCTAATACTGTATCTGAAGTCTCTTTATATAGACCTTAGTGGTCCCCTTAGTGGTCCCTAATACTGTATCTGAAGTCTCTTTATATAGACCTTAGTGGTCCCCTAATACTGTATCTGAAGTCTCTTTTATATAGACCTTAGTGGTCCCTAATACTGTATCTGAAGTCTCTTTTATATAGACCTTAGTGGTCCCTAATACTGTATCTGAAGTCTCTTTTATATAGACCTTAGTGGTCCCTAATACTGTATCTGAAGTCTTATATAGACTTTTATATAGACCTTAGTGGTCCCCCTAATACTGTATCTGAAGTCTCTTTTATATAGACCTTAGTGGTCTCTAATACTGTATCTGAAGTCTCTTTTATATAGACCTTAGTCCCCCTTAGTGGTCCCTAACTGTATCTGTATCTGAAGTCTCTTTTATATAGACCTTAGTGGTCCCCTAATACTGTATCTGAAGTCTCTTTTTTTTTATATAGACCTTAGTGGTCCCCTAATCTGTATCTGAAGTCTCTTTATATAGACCTTAGTGGTCCCTAATACTGTATCTGAAGTCTCTTTTATATAGACCTTAGTGGTCCCCTAATACTGTATCTGAAGTCTCTTTATATAGACCTTAGTGGTCCCTAATACTGTATCTGAAGTCTCTTTATATAGACCTTAGTGGTCCCCTAATACTGTATCTGAAGTCTCTTTATATAGACCTTAGTGGTCCCTAATACTGTATCTGAAATCTCTTTTGTTGTAGCCAGCTTATAAAATATTAAAAACAAGACTTGTTAATCATAATTAATTACATGTAACTGTGGGTGATCAAAATGATAACAAATGCAGCTACATCTTAAAACGTGCCATTCGATTAATTCAAACTAGATTTGAGGTTTTATCTTAAATGTAACAAAAATGTAACAGCGGACTTCAATTGCATTTCATGCATTTTAATTTTGTTGTGCCTGTTGGGAACGATACATATACAGTAAAACTAATCTATACATCATACCCAAATTAATCGTATCTCTTCTTGAATTCGGCGTGCATACATCTTAATTAGGAACACAAATTGGAGTAAAATCTTGCCTGTTGTTATTGGTTACCATGTTATTACTACATCATTTTTAAAGCATGCCATGAAATCCTACTCCGTCTTCTGTATGCCGAATTATTCATAAGACAAAAACAACTCACGCTACATAGAAGCCATAACCCCGGTGGTGTCTGTGTCTTTTTTTGGAAACAAAAATCATTAAAAGGTTCAAACTTTCAATGAAGTCTGTTACTACTACTAACACATCCTTCCCAATCCGTCCTACCTTCTTTGCCCTGCGTGGCTGTCTGCAGGAGGACTTTGCTCACGCTGACCAACAGAGTCAGAGCACCTGTTAAGGTCTCCTCCGATACGGACCCGTCCTCAGCCATGACCAGCGGTTCTTCTCTCACCTGCACCAACCCCAGGCATCAAAGACTGAAAGTACCCACACAGCAGCCATCTTGAGATAAAAAGTGCATGCTGATCACGTCACAGAATCACGTGGTGTTGTATTGAATTCAACACAGAGTTGTAAAGTATGTTTTAACTGTCTATGATTATAACCCTCATGTTGTCCTCATGTTGTCCTCATGTTGCCCTCATGTTGTCCTCATGTTGCCCTCATGTTGTCTTCATGTTGTCCTCATGTTGTCTTCATGTTGTCCTCATGTTGTCCCCATGTTGTCCTCATGTTGTCCTCATGTTGCCCTCATGTTGTCCTCATGTTGTCCTCATGTTGTCCCCATGTTGCCCTCATGTTGTCCCCATGTTGTCCTCATGTCGTCCTCATGTTGTCCTCATGTCGTCCTCATGTTGTCCTCATGTTGTCCCCATGTTGTCCTCATGTTGTCCTCATGTTGTCCTATATCAATGTTCTTTTTAATTCCCCAAAATAACATGATTGATTCCACCCAACGCTCTTTGCCAAGTACAAATCTCTACTTTCATTAATTTTGGGGCGTCTTATTCAATTTTATAGCATTGTAAAACAAATGGAAGTGTTTTTGAAATAGTATTGAGTAAAAGTTGACATATTCCAGTCTGTGATTATCATCAACATCCATTCCTTTAATTTTAGTCTCAATAATTCCTAATTTCTGCTTTTCTAACTCAAACATTAGGTATAATTTCCTATAAATGAGGTTTATTGACCATAAATTCAAAAAATAACTGTAAAACTAGTTAATAAGTTAAGGTTACGTAGTGTTGAAAACGTCCAAAAAAGTGACAAAAACTTAAGAAAAAGTTAAAAACATTGATAAAAAGCGTCAACAAAAGTGTTGATTTTCAATTTGACAGTAAGACAACACGAGGGTTAAATTGGGCCCGTTCAACAGATTTTGGGATCATTCATGTATTCATGTTTAACACCAAACCACTGTTTTTAATACCTTTTTGCTGTCTTACCAAGATTAGTGAAACACAAGATTAAAAAATATATACTAAATTGATCTCATGTAGCACACTTATTATTTCCATTACTGATGTGTTACTCGTTTATTTTACTTGGATTTTTTTTGATAGAAAAAAAATTGCATTTTTAAGTAGATTTTCCTGGAATATTCAATGTTTCCCAAAAAAGAAGTACAGAGCCTGTTAAAATTGTCGACCAGTTTTATTGACTGCTGAACAAGAAAATCCCCCCCTTCAACTTTTAAGCTTAAAGGGCCCACCAAAGACCTTAATGTCACCCAGTGCAAAGAAAAGAAAAGAAAATGACAACCAGTCAGCACAATCATTGATATGAAAAAGGAAAAGTGCCACAAAGCAGCCTGTCAGCAATGCAGGGGATACATTAGATTAGGACAGTGAACACATCAAACTGGCCTTCCTGTGTGGATCTAATTAAATGACAAAATTAGGAAACTGGACATTTAATTAAGACCGTCTGCAGCATTGAGAATACTTTCAGTGAGGATACTTAAGCATTAAAAGGCCTCTATCTCATTAAAGTTCCAATTAAAGAGAAAGAAAAGGTTCCAAAAGACTGAATACTTCCATCATTGCAGCTGAATTACCTGCTGAGCTCGTTTCCTCCATTGATGAGTCATTAAAAAACACAGGCAGCATATTCCACGCTAATGGAGCCTCGATATCACAGGGCTGAAAACATCACATCCCATTTGTAATAACCAAATCATTTCCCTTGCAGTACGACCCAATTTGATCTCGAATTATGAAAAACATAAACAGCGTCAGTTTTATCTTTGTATCTGTGCACATTCAACTACCTTAAAAAAAAAACGTTGTGCAGCCAGAATTCAACCTCTTTAACAGACTTATAACTTTTTGAAGTAATAAACAGAGAATACCAACCCAGAAAACCACATAAGGGATGAAATGCCTTTCTTAGGATTTTTTGGATTTTCTCCACATCTGTGAGCTTGACAAGACAAAAATATGGACATGCAAAGTAAAAAAAAAATGCAAAGTAGAAAATATACATCAGTGTTTATGACAGTGTTTGAGGATTAGGACATTTGGAGGGATATGAACTCTTTTCTCTCAGAAGCATTGCTCTTAAGAGAAGCAACTTTAATCAATGAGGTCATAAGAAAAACCAGATGTGAGACACAGATGACATCTCATGCAGGCTAGAGGAATGCTAGCAGAGACGATAGGAGTATGTGGTGTCTAAAATAATCCTTTACAAGACCCGACAGTCAGAGATGCCAGAGAACATTCAGGACTCACATTTAAAGGTTTACTTATTAGAACTTTAAAATGGAAATGTACTGTTTCACAGCTTAACTATAAAACAAGCAGGCTGCTTTGTCTCTTTATTCATTTGGATATGAGACGTGTAACTGAACGCAGCTCATTATGCGTCATTTTAAAGTCTCTCTGCCAAAGTACAAGGGCTGCAACTAATCATTTAAATTATTATGAAAAAAATCTGGTTTAATATTAATAATCTCTAAAATATATTGCTCCTTTTTCTCTTCGTTGACATGAATGAATTCTAAAAGCATATACTGTATATTTATTCTTTCTTTCTTAGCCCACAATAACGGTTTCATATTGTTGTATATGAATATTAAGTTTGCATGGATGAGCAGTTTTGTTTCCTGTATTGTTTTTTTTTGCTGTGCCGTAGTTGTAAATGTAAAAGAAAACATTAAAGAGAACGCAACAAAATACTAAAGAAAATATCAGGAAACGTTCCGAGAGATTTCGCAAGGTCCAAGTTCAAGATGTGTGTCCTCAAAAGAGTCCAAAACCTAAAGAGAACTTATAATGCCATAAGAAAAACAGGACATTGATACTTTCTGTACATCAACTAATCGATTTACTGACAATTCTTTGAGGACTTTGTCACAAAAAGGAACAAGTAACTCTGAAAAGTCTCTAAACATCTCTGTCTGTTGCTCTCATACCATCTCAGCAGCAACCCTTACTGGGTCACGTTCCAACAATGCGGGCCTCTAGACCCGATGAGGGACCCGATGAGGGACAAAATAAAAAGAGACTGCTTCAAGTATCCCGAGTTGAGTTCAATAGCCCTACAAGTTTTTAGTTATGTTCTTTTTATCCCAGAACTCCTTCTCTGCAGTGTGTGTGTGTGTGTGTGTGTGTGTGTGTGTGTGTGTGTGTGTGTGTGTGTGTGTGTCCCAGAACTGTGTGTGTGTGCAGTGTGTGTGTGTGTGTGTGTGTGTGTGTGTGTGTGTGTGTCTGTGTGTGTGGAAGTGGTTAAAAAAAAGCTTTAAAGTGCCAATTACAAAGTTGAATGTTAAATAAAAGCTGTTTTGTTGTTTCGGACTGCGTTGGGTGTTTCAGCTTGAGGCCAATGAAGCGGAGAAACAGAGTGGGTTCTCCGTCCTCCTCTCCAAACAGCTGGAGTGTGTGTGTGTCTAGGTAGCACCAATACAAATCTGTATGTTGACAGTTTCTTGCTGCAGGTGAACTGGATCTAGCATCGCTTATAAAGAATATTAAATTTACACGCCTGATACACAGGTGTCCAGGTAACTGACATTCAAAAGCATCCAAACTTTTACAAATTCAGAGTTAATGCTACAGCGTGTAGAAAGCTAAATAATGCCAGAATTTGTCGACTTACTGCGGCTCTTCCTCTCTCTCTCTGTTGCACGGGCAATGCATGCGCATAACAGCCAATAGGATGCGCTCTCTCTCTCTCTCTCTGAAATGACCTGGGATTGGCCAAAGTCTCCCGGCTAGATTATCTAAAGAATAACAAACAGAGCCAGAAGGGGATGCAGAAGTCTATTTCTCTCAGACCACTTAAATTACAATATGCCAAAAAGATTATTATGGAGTTTTTTCCCCCACCAAAAATAAACTGCCTACCACAACTGTAAGAGTTGTGTGTATGTTTGTATTTGGATGAATGGTACCAAAATAATGGTCCCGTCTTTACAGATGAACAGCCTCTTTAAACTAATGTTTTGAATTTGTAATATCGCCTTCAGTTCTAGCCAGGACCATGAGACCTGCCTCCCCAATGTGTCAAGTAACACTATGAATTGAAAATGTAAGCATGGAAGCGGAGATGCTTCTGGAGAACTCAGTCCAGTTTAGTTGGGGTTGCAGAAGGAGACGCCAGCTCGGTCCTGCCCTGTGTAGAAGCACCGTTATTAAGACGTAAAATAAACAGACTTGTCTCCTGTTTAGAAGTTGTGTTAGGACTTCTTTGGACAGTGTGAAGACGAGTCTGTGTTGAGAACCTCGATCATCGTTCTGGTGGACGGGAAGGTCTCCGCTACTGACGGAAGACTCTGGTACCAACTTGGTAAACTGTTGAGAAAGTAGAAGTAAAAATAAAAGTCTCTGCCAAGAAGAGGAATAACAGAAACAACGGTAGGACCGGCCCGGGCCTTTCTGTGTGGAGGTTGCATGTCTCCCTGTGCTCCATGGGGTTTCCTCCCACCATAAAGTCATGCTAGTTAACTCCTGACGTAGGCACTGGCCTTACAACTGGGGTTGGTCCCTGGGCACCGGACTATGGCTGCCCACTGCTCCTAATTAGTTAGGATGGGTTAAATGTCCTGTATGTGGAAATGTACTTGGCAAATAAAGGAAATACTATATAATAATGATATTTAAACAAAGAAAAGGCTTTGTCTTACCTTTTGAGATTCATCCAGTGCTTTGCTGTTTTACTGAAGATGTCTGGGCTGGGTGTGGTCATGGACTCAAAATCCACCAGCTGGGACGATATTAAACAAACACAGTTTAGAGGACACATACTGTGATGCGTGTCCAGTGTAAATTTATTTGAAAACACATTTTTCGACCTCGCTTCCTGCCAAGCAAGCACTTTGCACAGCTAAACATGGCTTTTGGAAACTAACTCATCAGAACTCATTGTAGTGCAGACTGGGACAATCAAAGCTTTACTATGATAATGATATACTATGTATGTATGTATGTATGTATGTATGTATGTATGTATGTATGTAAAGCTTTACTATGATAATGATATACTATGTATGTGTGTATGTATGTATGTATGTATGTATGTATGTATGTATGTATGTATGTATGTATGTATGTATGTATGTATGTATGTATATATATATACTATGTATGTGTGTATGTATGTATCAAAGCTTTACTATGATAATGATATACTATGTATGTATGTATGTATGTATCAAAGCTTTACTATAATAATGACATACTATGTATGTATGTATGTATGTATGTATATATATATACTATGTATGCATGCATGTATATACTGTATGTATGTATGTAGTGTATGTATGCATGTATGTACTGTATGTATGTATGTATGCATGTATGTATGTATGCATGTATGTATGCATGTATGTACTGTATGTATGCATGTATGTATGCATGTATGTACTGTATGTATGTATGTATGTACTGTATGTATGTATGTATGTACTGTATGTATGTACTGTATGTATGTATGTATGCATGCATGTACATGTATGTACTGTATGTATGTATGTATGTATGTATGTACTGTATGTATGTATGTACTGTATGTATGCATGCATGTACTGTATGTATGTACTGTATGTATGTATGTACTGTATGTATGTACTGTATTTATGTACTGTACTGTATGTATGTACTGTATGTATGTATGTATGTACTGTATGTACTGTATGTATGTACTGTATGTATGTATGTATGTACTGTATGTACTGTATGTATGTACTGTATGTATGTATGTATGTACTGTATGTACTGTATGTATGTACTGTATGTATGTACTGTATGTATGTATGTACTGTATGTATGTACTGTATGTACTGTATGTATGTACTGTATGTATGTACTGTATGTATGTACTGTATGTATGTACTGTATGTATGTACTGTATGTACTGTATGTATGTACTGTACTGTATGTATGTACTGTATGTACTGTATGTATGTACTGTATGTATGTACTGTATGTATGTATGTATGTACTGTATGTATGTATGTATGTATGTACTGTATGTATGTACTGTATGTATGTACTGTATGTACTGTATGTATGTACTGTATGTATGTACTGTATGTACTGTATGTATGTATGTATGTATGTATGTATGTATGTATGTACTGTATGTATGTACTGTATGTATGTACTGTATGTATGCATGTATGTACTGTATGTATGTATGTACTGTATGTATGTACTGTATGTATTTACTGTATGTATGTACTGTATGTACTGTATGTATGTACTGTATGTATGTATGTCTGGCTCATGACCCTCACTTTCCTTCCTAATTTTTGCTTTTTCTGGCCTCTAAAAATCTTTAAAAAAACAAAACAAATCTCTTTTAACACAAGTCCTCACTAGCAGCAAGATGTCTGTAATTAAGCTCATCACACAAACAGTCTTTGGTATTTGTATGTTTTTTCATTTTACTTTATTCATTTGTTAAGATCCACAAATCACCGGACATTATTTTAGTCAAGCAAACCTGATCAGACTTCTTCTTTTGGCCTTGTTTGCGGAGCAATGTGTCTGCTGGGCAGGTTCAACATGGGAACATGAGAGTTTAAGCCGAGCTTTTTCTTCCAATCAACTGGAATGAATGTGCGTCACTGATCCTCAGCTAGTCTTTTAGGTACTGTAATGTTTTCCCTCAGACACACTACCGCCCTTTTTGACACTTGTGCAATGTTGAAAGTGTTTAGTCAAACATGTTGTTATGCATAAGTCATAATGGAAACATTGCAAGGTCGGACCTAGTAAGAGGTGGCGGTGCACGTCTGAAAGGTCGCTTCTGTTTACCTTTCCTTTGGGGATCCTGCCGATGACCTCCTTCCCACTGGCCATCAGCGCCCCCATCACGACGGAGTAGGCCACCACACTGAGGAGAAGCAGGAAAACCCTCTTACACACAGTTACAGTGCAGACCTGCCTGCTCTGCAGCACGCTATAAGGGAGAACAGGCTCTTCTTTGGGTATAAATCAAGCTCAAGCATGAGAGCTAAGACCTAAAAAACTGTTTCTGCAGGTTTAACACTTTTTAAGACCATTATGAATGAAATATAAGACCTTTATCAAAACATCAACTAAGCCCTAAAATCACTTTTTTCAAGCCAAGTATCGCTAAACTTCCCCATAGCTGAAGAATAAAATCAGTTTCATGTCTGTGGCATAATCCGAAAGAGACTCGCGCCAATATCACGAAAGCTGAATGGCTGCAATAGAAGTTGCATGTCGGCCTCATTTCCAGTCGTTATTTATTTATTTATTTATTAATTAGGGACCATGTACAATTTTAAACATTATATGAATGTTACCATTTGATGCATTGTACCAGAGTTTAATTTACACCTGCAGTCGACATTATAATTGGACTAGTGAGAGAAAGAACTACATAATAATAAAACAATGAGCTTTAGAGGCAGCGTTGCATTGACGCAGGAAAACTAAGACCGGTTTAGACTATTAAGACTTTTTCATGACCCCGTGGTAACCCTGAGAGATTACCTGGATCCTCTGGAGAGGGGCATAAGGTTGCAGAAGTAATAAACCAAGGAGAGGATCAGGTTACACACGGCGTCTGCATCCTGAAAGAACAAAAGTCAGAGTACAGTTGTAAAGTCATAACAGGGCCGGGAGCGAGAGTTTCTTCAGACGCAGCCTTTCGTTTAGTCCACTGTGTCTTCGTTTTCAGCTGATCACAGCAGGGTGAAAGGAGAGACGGCTGCAGACGTAACAAAAAGTAGGAAGTCACATTGTTCCTGGTATCTGTTTCAGATCAGTCAATAACCTCAACAACAGGGGCATGGTTCGTGTCATCACAGCTATCAGTCTATAAATCAAGCTTTTAAATAAGTCATAAAGCTTCTTTTGTGGCTTCATGACATTTCTAAAAGTCTGTTTTTCACTGTGTGAAAGTCATCTACTGCAACCTGCTGGAGAATACACTTTTGTGCATTTAGGCCTTTATTTGACAGGACAACTGATATTCTCCAGAGAATTAATTAAATCCCCTCCCTAGAAAAGAAAGCTGGAGTCTTGGATAATGTCCCTGAGCTGGAAAAAGGAGAGAATCTGAATTGCAAAATGTGTTGATTATCCTTTGGCTGTGCTGACTGACGATGTGGAGATGTAATACTTAACATGTTTAAAGCCTAGTTCACTATTTTCCTGTTTATGTTTCTAGTCATTTTTCATTTGACCATCTCCATGCAGGCAGAACAATTTAAAAGATCAATTAGTCAAAATAAAACCATCTGTTTGTGATAGATACACTAATTGTTTTCCCTATTAATCAAATGTACTGTTCATAACATGTCATTACATATCCAACATCTTCAATCTCTTTTTCTTAAAACCCAAAGCAACATCTTCAAATGTCTTGTTTTCTCTGTTTCAAGCCTGAAATCCAAATAGCAGCGATTCTCATATCAGAGCACATTTGTCTTTTTGGCTCTATAGCCGTCTTTTACATTTGATATGCAGAGAGATCTCCTCCGCCCCAGTACAACGGGGGTAACTCCTGCTGTTTAACCCTCGTGGTGTCTTCACCTTCGGGACCGTCTCGTGTCCCTCGGGTCAAACTGACCCGGGACTTATTTGGGGTTTTAAAAACAATTCTGAAATAAAATTTTACTTCATAATCTATTAACCCATATTGTCTTTATCTCAATTTTAAACAGCTGAGATAATATACATGTTTAGGGAATGCATCAGTCTCTACTAGAACACTATTAAACATGGAAGTGGGGTTAATTTTTTGTCATAAGGTTATAATTCATGTTAAAAATCCACTATGGTCATATCCAGAATAATGTTCTGAATTATTCTGAATGTCTATCACAGAAAATAAGGTAAGGTCATTGATTTTCAGGTAGACAAAATGTAACTTGCACCATTTTTCTTCTTGTAAAAATTTGAAATGGGTCAATTTGACCCGACTACCATCCAAGGATTAAAGCATTGAGACCAACATCCTGGTAATTCTGAATCATCTGTTGATTCTCCTACTCAAGATAATATTTCAAACTATCCACAAACTTTATGTTTCATGTCATCTTAAGCATCATTGTATTGAACATGCATCTGTTTTCTTACCCCCAGCTCAGTGGACAGCATTAACGCCTTTCCTTTGGCGGTGAGGTCTTTGTAGATGGACTCTATCTCGGACTGGTACTGCTGCGTCCGCTCTTCTGTCGTCTGAGTCTCCACTGAGAATAACATGTTGCCCACCCTAAAATACAGAAAACAAGTCCACACATGGGGACTAGAAATGGCAGGCGGGGTGGCAGTAGCTCGGTCCGTAGGGAGTTGGGTTGGCACAGTGTAAATTGTAATTTCCCAGAAAGTCAAATATATTATAAATTAAATCACTTTAATCTCCTCCTACCATTGCCAGCTGTAATAAGGAGTTTTAAAATACCTGCAAACATTTACATATCTAAATGTTCTTTAACTCTGCTGTACCTTTTAGAAACTCCATGCACTTCATTTTAATTTTCATCAATTTTCACATATTTAATTCCATTGCTATTGGAGAAAAGTTAATTTATCTTCACATTATTTTCAAACGGGGATAAAATATTAGCAATTGATTTTACTTGTAAATTATAACCTATCTTGGTGCTCGTCTCTGTTAAAGAACTGATTGGCTGACAGAGCTGGGAAAATATAGACATAATGTCAACATCGATATATGAAGCTATCGCGTAATATCGTGATATTATTATATCATTACTCTCTCGGTTCTCAGGCTGTTGTCTTGTTCTCTGTCCCACGGGTCAGTACTGAACTGGGTAATAAGGCCTTTGCTCACTCTGCCCCCTTTACATGGAATTAGCTGCAGAAGAACTTGAAATTTACTAAATTGGTTCCATTGAGTGTGTTTAAGCTGAAAATGAGAAGCTTTGAGTTGGACTCCCGCACATGTCAATGTTTTAATTGAGATTTCATTGTAAGTGCATATTTGGTTTTCATGTGTGTGTATTTGTACGTATGTAATGATGTAATTTTGATGCCTATCTTGGCCAGGTCTCCCTTGCAAAAGAGATTTTTAATCTCAATGGGTATTACCTGGTTAAATAATAAAGGATAAATAAAAAAATAAAATAAAATAAAATATGACATGTCCTGGTTTTAAAGGCCACATTAAAGTGTAAAGTGATGTCATTTACAGCTTTTTTTTACTTTTAATTTTTGCCTTTAAACACTTAGTCATCATATGCATTAGTCTGACATCCAGATGTTGGGTTTGTGGGCTCAATCCGAGGGGCGGGATGAACGGCTGTCTTTCAAATTCCCCCTGCACACAATAGGATAGCGCTCCAACCAACCAGAGCAACGCTGGTTGGCAGATTCAACTTTTACGCCGTATCTGGTCGGCAAAGCTCCGAACACATCTTCCTTTTTAAAGAAGGACTTCCGTTGCCTTCCAGAGGGCCAAAGCAGCAGCAGCAGCCATCTTCTTTGTTTTAGTAGCAGGGAATTTACGCAGAACCGTATCAACTCTGCCGTCATTATGTTAAGCCCCGCCCACCGACTCTATACACGCGTCTAGATTTCTCGGCTACATATCCATGGTACTGATGATTATTTATCAAAACTCTCATTGTGTTAAGATTTTGTGAAAGCACCAATAGTCAACCCTACAATATCGACATTGGAAAAAAAAAGGTGATATTTGATTTTGGAGTCACCGCAAATATACTGCAAAAAAAAAAAAAAAAGGACAAAAAGGACAGACCGCCATTTCATCGTACCTGTCTCCAGTGATGGTGATGGTAAAACCGTCGTACTCTTTTCCAAGATCCTTCATGCTCGGCACCTTGGAGTTGACCGTGAAGCCATCTCTAGTTTTACTATTGAACTGCTTCAGGAAATAAAAACACACAAACAACCACCCGGGGTTTCACCGCTGAACGGCTACAAGACATAAAACATCAAAAACGGCGAGATGCTGCGCTGCTTCTCTTATGAACAAGTTGAATGTCGTGCTTTTTTTGAACTAGGTTGACAAACCACTCTCAACTCAAGGTAGACTTGCTTATTTCCATGGCAACTCTGCAACCTGCTGATGAGGACCATTTGTCACAATCGAAAATAATTGACTAATCTTCCTGCTTTTCGTCCTTACCTTCATTATAGGAAGCAGATCTTCTACTTTATTCACATTTTCAAGAGCCTGACGGACCTCTACCAGTCCTCTGGGGTTGTACGCCCTGAGACACAAAACAGGAAGAAGCAGTAAGACAACACAAGAGTGAGGAAACCGATGAAGAATAAATATTAATTTAAAGGTTTTCATAAGAAGACTTCCTAAATACTCTCATGCAAAAAGGAAAACCTCATTCATTTCATAATGCTTTGCAGGCAGCATACAGGAGGAAAGCATATTTACATAATTTAGATGGGACATGCTGATGGTAGTTAGGTATATTAAAATTCTTTAATTCAAGTGAGCTTTTTAATAAATGCAAAGGATATAAAAAGGAGAAAATAATTTCAAATACCGCAGCAACCCAGACAGTGTGGAATATTAAGATGTGTTTTTTAAAGAAAGAAACTGGATTAAGTTTTTTGGAGATCCTTACCCATGATACACCAGTATTCTGTCTTTAATGAAGTCGAGGATGTTGTCAAAGTAGGCCAGGTATCTGATGTTGATAATCTGTCCCCTGAGTAAAAAAGAAAGAAAAAAAAGGAAATAAAAAAGCTTCTTTTGTATGAAGAAGAAATGCTTTCAGTGAGCTTGTCAGAGTCGAGGCTACAGTGTATTAAAACCTGAAGAAACTGGATTGTATGACACAGAATTTTTATTTATATTTTTTAGGGACTTTTTTCCCTTTATTTCAGAGAGACAGTGGACAGACAGGATAGGTGGGAGACGATGGGGGATGACACGCAGCAAAGGGCCGCAGGTCGGATTCAAACCCCGGCCGCTGCAAAGGCCTCGGCCTACATGGGGCTCTTACTGGGTGGGCTAGTGGCCGCCCTGTATTACAAAGAATTATAATACAGAAAACCCCCAAAGCAAGGACACATGGAAATTCAAGTCACCCAGGGGACTCATGAGAGCGTCTGACAACGTCTTCGGGGCTCAAAGGTGTTTTTAGCCCCCCAACGTCGCCTTCCAGGCAGCTAACGCTACCCTTAACCATTGCCGCCCTGCCTGGAATGAGACAAAAAACAGCAAACACCGTCTTCGGGGGCCAGGCTGTTACCTGATGAGATTGATGTGATTGTTGAAGCCTCGACTCAGACTCCTGGCGGGCATCTGGTCTAACCACAGAACTGGCTGGTCTGGATCAGCGATCCTAGGAACACAGGAACACTTTAGTCTCTCAACACTGAAATCTAATCAGCAAAGGACCAGCGACTTTTAACTTCAATTTGACATTTTTCTGTGTCCGCATTTGCTTTGTTAAATGTAATATGTAAGCAAACCACGACGGTAAGTTACTGAAATACAGCAGTTTAGAGATTTTAGTGACCGACGTCTCGGTTCTCGTGCTTTCATTTAACTTTTCTGGTGAACACGTAAGGACAAAGCTGAATATGAGCTTCTAGACTTTTTCAAGACCATTTACACAGGAGAACATGGTGGCTACTGTATCATGTTGTCTTCTTCTTCTTCCTTTAATTCCTGCGTGTTTTAGGGTAATTCCTGGAGATGATTAGGATTCCACAGTTGCTTCTGACCTGCACTTAATTTCTCTCAGATGGGTTTGGGTTCTTGTTTTTCCTCATCTAGCAAACTTAAACTAACATTTGGCTGCTTTAAGAAAGACTCACCACTAAATCCACCTTTTGAGTCAGAACATTATGTCTACATACATTGTCCTCAGAGTTACTGCAGGGGGGGACTTTACAAAAATAAAATGTCTTAACATTCAATTCAATTGTGTTGGAGGGGCAACTCAAAATTCATTACCTTAAATCCAACATATTATTAGCAAATATAAATCAGCCTATTACGTTAAAACATGATTTATAAAATGATGCCAACAACTAACTATTAAGATAACTACTAGGCTATTAAAATAGCTTAGTATTCCATGCACTAAAAAGGTACAGTATGTCTAAAGACTTTAGGCTTCCCAACACGTTATTGTAGGCCCAGTTTCATATGCAACTTAATGTTATACAATATACAGTATGTAGTAGGGGGTGCCTGCTCCGTCTCTCTTTCAGTAAAAGGGGCTTAATAAGCCTTGAAGACCCTGGCTGTAGACTCCCAAAAATATGTGAAAAATCGATCACGTCGTCTTCAAATTACAGTACGTCATGTTCACCCCCCCACCCCTGACATACTGTGTACTGTACATTTGGTTTGAATTCCTTTTTTGAATTTGTAAAGGGGGTTTATTCAAGCTAAAAAAGGGTGTTTAGTTGCTCACCTCCTCCATTTAACAGCTATGTCGAACATGTCTCTCCACTGCATTTGCCTGGTCTTGCCGTTGACTCGCACTTTGGAGTTGCTCCATGTTCGATGCATGGCCTGCATCACCTCCAGGGTCGCTAAACCCATGGCTGAAAAGGCACAAAGCAAAGCTCTTGTTGTTGTTTTTTACTGCTGTTGTCGACACTTAAAGTATCTGCATGAACTACGGCCTTCGTCAGTGGTACCTCTGTGTATTCTTCTGTTAGGTAAGAAACCGGGAGTGTCGTATTGCATTAGCGCCCCGAGGTGGTCGGCTGTGCAGATCAGCTTCTGGACGTCACTGCTGTAGCTTTCAAAGTTCTGCGGCAGCACGTCCCTGCAAACCACAAACACAGGAACACATAGGGGATGCACTTCATCAAAGCTTTCATGAAGTGTAAGCTTTTTTTTCTGGACTGTACTAAGGCTACCTGTCGACCTGAAACGTCTTTGTTAAACAGAAGAAAAAGTTTGCTGACGTTGGCATAAAAACGTTCAATATCAGCTTTGAAACAACTCCTCTAGTTCCTCTAGTTCTAGGTCAATCTGCCTGCCTGAAGAACACTGCAGCTTTTGTGCCTCAAAGAAAAGATGGCAGGTGTTAACTTTCAACCAGAACCAAACACTTTGTCTCAGCTTTGGGCTCATGAAAATTTCTACAGGAAATTAGGGTGGTGTGGAATACTGATATTAGAGATGACGACACACCTGAGGTGAAGTGCAGGACACCCTATATTAACTTCAAATAAACCCAAGGACATGTATAAATGTTATCTGTTAGTTTTGCTTGAAACACCTTTCATTGGCTATGACATGCTCTGTGAATAAAGGATATTATTATATTAAATCTCACTCACATCTACAACAATAACTGCAGTTTTGGTTTGATCTTGTTCGATGGTGCAATATTTGCAGGACAAGGACAAACAACGACGTATCATTAAAGCTTACAGGTGTAAAACAGCTGAAACCCATCAAACCTACTTTATATGTGGCTGCAGGCCAGGCTGCTCCTCATAGTCTTCTATTAGAAAAGGCAGGTTCTTGGCCCAGTGGTTTTTAAAGTTCCCTGGTAAGTCCTGGTCCACGTTGTACTCTGCTACTGGGATGTCAAGGTGGGAGTGCAGGTAGCGAGAGTACTCTGATAGAAAAACAAGGTTTGGCAAAGCAGGAAGAGAGAATAAGATATTGTATGAAATGACTAATAGATTTATTTCTAGAACCGATTTTTCACAGTTATAACAAACATCACAAAAAATCACAAATCGAACTGTAATCGCAAAATCTGGCAGGAAAATTGCAATTTGATTTCCTCCCCCGCCCCCAAATCGCTCAGCCCTAAATGTGTCCATTGTGGTATCTTATATGTGCATGCAGGGACACCCACCTCTCAGGTATTTCACTTTGAGGTATTCGGAGCTGGCCTTCTGTCCGAGCAGAGGGTCGTTTAACATGACTTTGGTCTGAGCTTTGATGCCCTCGTAGAACTGCCCCATCGCCACGTGGCTCAGCCCCTTCATGTACTGACACACCTCGTTGTAGGGCTCCAACTGAAGACACCTCTGGAGGACCAATAGGAGGAGAGAAATCCAAAGGGGGCAGAAATAGAACAAGAGAAAAGGGGTTGGACAGAAAACACTTTGCTGGACATGCAGTTAATGTACACAGTTGAAGGGATTATCCAGCATTACTTAATGGACTTGTGGAAAGCCACCGCTGGTTTACATAACTCACTAATACAGGGTGTAAAAGAATTTTAAATCTCAGTGCTGTATTAGGGAACAAATATACAAGTTAGGAATGTATGAAATCACACAGCCTAAGAGATAGGACCAAGCTGTTTAATTCAACTATGGATTCCCCCACCTTGAAGTTGCCTATGGCCTCCTGCAGCGAGCCGTGGTGGTACAGCATCATGCCTCGGAGCTGGAGAGACTGGATGTGGTTCTGGTTCAACATGAGGGCTTTCTGGAAGCTCTCCATCGCTGACTCAAAATCACCCAGCTCTCTGGAAAGTCAAGAAGAGATACCAAGAGAGCAAAAGTGCACATGTTGTTAGAGAAGCCGGATGGAAAGGTAGGAACTCCTACTTCCGTAGGGTAAAAAAGATGTGAAATTACCAGTGAATAGCACAGAATGGGAGTACCTGTAAGCCTGTCCAAGGCTCTTATAGGCATCGATGAAATCAGGCTTTAACTTCAGCGCCTCTTTGAATGTCTCAATGGCTTCCTGATGACAGAAAACACAACAACGTTTCAGAGGGACGACACACGAGATATCAGGAAACTGAAAAAGGGAAGATGACCAGAATTCGGACTGAGCAGATGGTTCAGACCTTGCACCAGAAACATATCCCGATTGTGTCAAAACCATCATCACAGTGTGACTCAAACATGGCACACTGCAAACTCTTTCTACATAGCAGTATCAAAGAACGCTAGAGTGTAAAAAAACAAAACATGTCTTTATGTAATCCTTGTTTTCATGCAATGAACAGGGAAGTGGGCAACAGACAAAGGGAATATTGAGACTATATTCCTTTCTCACAGAAAAACCTCACAGTCGCAGTTAAATGATAAAAAGCAGATGTGCAATGTTGACTTTGTTTCCACGAAGAATAGCTGCACCAGATTCCACTATCATGAAACAGGACATTCAGAGTGCATGCTACTACTCTTAATCATGAGAGGATCAACTATATCGGAGCATAAAAATTGATTTTTATTTTATTAGTGTTGTTTCTGTACAGCTGCACAGGGTTTCCCCCCAGGATGTTGGTAAACCAAGGGTTAGCAGAAGTGCCAACCAAAAAAGCCCCATACACACACGTGACTGGGTAAAACACAGCAACTGAAGGAGCTGTGCAGACTAGCCTTGCAGCTGAAAACCTGCAGATTAAACAGCTGCAGACATTGCTCTGCACGCCACTCAATCTAACATCAACAGCGTTGACTGTGCTGTTGAACGAGGCCTAGACAGACTACAAAAGAGTTAAGCAATATTTTATCTAGCGGTTTCATCTTTTGAGAGCCGAATCAGAGAGAATATTCTCATGGTGCACGGCGCAATGGCTTATGATTTATTTGAGCTGCTGCAGTGAATAAAAAAAGTAGTTTTATTTTTGTTTTTTTTATTAAATCAAAAGGTTTAGCTGTCAAACATTTAGCTGGCAGGCCCAGCACTCAGGGAACCCTCTGTTCTTGTCCACTTGTGATCGGATGCATCACATCTGAAGATTTTAAAACAAACCAAGCACTCCTTGCAGCTGCGCACACATTAATTAAAACGCAAGTTGCACATACAATATGCATGCAACACCATGAGCTTCAGCCTGGTGCATGTCTTTATTGATATTGTATGTAAATCTCTTTCTCTCATTTCAACTTTTCCCCTATGTCTTAATTATGCATGCTGTGAACATAATATAATAAAGACTTTTTAATGCCCTAATCCACCACAAAACACACATATTTTCTAAAAGGAGTCGATTGGTTTAAAGTTATTTTTACCCAGATTTACGTCCCTAAGCACCCAAAAATGTTATGTGATGTTATATTTCTAGCAGCAAGAGGACACCGGCTACAGCAGTTTAAACAAAGGCCTCTAGTGATGTTGAAAGGTCATGATGTAACAAAAGGAGATGGAAAGCACAACAAAAGTGCTGATTTTGCACTAGAGTCGCTTTAAGGAAGTAAAAACAAATAGTGGGGTGTTTGTGTTACCAACACATTTTGAATTTTGAAACATACACAAAATTACCAGATGTTAGCTGGAAAAAAAACACTTGGGAGCTAGTGATCACCTTACCTTGAGCATGCCTCTGTGGAAGAAGGTGAGGCCTTTATACAGCATGGCGATAGGCTGATTCTTCTTCAGCTCTAAAGACTGCTGGAAGTCTTCCATAGCTGCCACGTAGTCCTGGTGGGAAGGCAAAGAACAGGATCAGCAGACGGAGGCGTGAAGGCATGCACATACGGTACCATTTGATAATCAAACCTCGGAAATGAAGAGCAGTGTTCCTCTGTGCCTGTAGAGCCGGGCTGAGGGCTGCAGCTGGATGGCTTTGGTCAGATCCCCTAGAGCCTCACTGATACGACCCAGCGGAGACAGGATCTGATGAGGCACATGCAGGGACGACAAAGCTGGTTTGATTAGTACAGCTGGAGATAACAAAAAAGGATGCTTCTTTTTTGTTTTTAGCAAATCTAGTACTAATGTATAGCTGGTTGATACTCAATGTGCAGGATTTCCTCCTAGAGAGGACTATAGACTAGTATTTTGCAGGAAAAGGTAGAGGGAGTTTATCTTAACATTCTTGTTTAAAAGAATAACAGGTAGCATCTTGAAAAATAGCATTTTAAGGTAGACTCAAAAGTCTAATCAGACAGAGTTGTGTAACTACTTCTGTGTGACCTGCATGCAGACTGACTACACCGGAGATGTATTCAAGTGGCTTACGGCTCACAAAGAGGAAACAGCCCATCCAAAAAAAAAAAAAAAAGAGTGAAACCTCAGTGAGAAGAAATTTTTTTTCAAACTTGCAGTGTGAAGTCTGCTGGTGAAGTATAAACTCACATGTAAATATTACTGGCTAGTGCTGTACACAACAACAGAGTGTACTGTACGTCAATTCACAACGCAATATTTACTACTTTATAACAATATGTGTGTGTTTCTGTTTCTTGGGTTAAATCAACACCGACGCTAGAGCTGGGCAATATGTCGATATTATATCGATATCGTGATATGAGACTAGATAATGTCTTACATTTTGGATATCGTAATATCGTATTATTGCACAAGTGTCTTTTCCTGGTTTTAAAGGCTGCATTACAGTAAAATAGACCCATTTCCTGAACTTACCAGACTGCTGTTCTATTATTTGCCTTTACCCACTTAGTCGTTATATCCACATTACTGATGATCATTTATCAAAAATCTCATTGTGTAATATTTTGTGCAAGCACCAATAGTCAACACTAAAATATTGTTGCAGTATTGATATTGAGAAATATGGTAAAAAATATAGTGAGATTAGATTTTCTCCTTATCGCCCAGCCCTAAACGACGCTAATAACATTTCACAACTTCTACAGTTGTTGTCCTCAATTTTACAACTGCATTAATTTGCCAAATTGTAATTTACCATCTCAAACAGCCTCTTAAACTACGACTGCCTTCTTCTCCTTTCCTTTCACCACACTACAACTTCTGACTGCATATCACGTGACATCAAGAAGCCAGTGATGCTGCGTCGCTGATTATACATTATACAGATATAGTAGAGACTAATAATGAGTTATAAAGAGTAGAGAAATCAGAATGGAACTGTAATCAGCTACATGATATCTATCGTTGCCAAGAGCTGAAGTCTTTTAAGTGCGTAAAAGCACATGGCATCTTCTCTAAAAACATAAAATGTCATACTTTTGTTGAAGGAGCATCAGAGGCCAAACCATGATAAAGAGCTACTCTCTGTGTCCTGAGTCGGGGCGTCACCTCTGCTCTCTGCTCGTAGACCTCTGGCCAGTTCGGCTCCAGGGAGATGACTCTGTTGAGCTCGTACAACGCCAAGTCAGCGTTCTTTATGTCCTGGAATGGAGACACAAGAAGGGGAGGCATTTTGTTGACATAACGTCCTCTAATACTGTATCTGAAGTCTCTTTTATATAGACCTTAGTGGTCCCTAATACTGTATCTGAAGTCTCTTTATATAGACCTTAGTGGTCCCTAATACTGTATCTGAAGTCTCTTTTATATAGACCTTAGTGGTCCCTAATACTGTATCTGAAGTCTCTTTTATATAGACCTTAGTGGTCCCCTAATACTGTATCTGAAGTCTCTTTTATATAGACCTTAGTGGTCCCCTAATACTGTATCTGAAGTCTCTTTTATATAGACCTTAGTGGTCCCCTAATACTGTATCTGAAGTCTCTTTTATATAGACCTTAGTGGTCCCCTAATACTGTATCTGAAGTCTCTTTATATAGACCTTAGTGGTCCCTAATACTGTATCTGAAGTCTCTTTTATATAGACCTTAGTGGTCCCCCTAATACTGTATCTGAAGTCTCTTTTATATAGACCTTAGTGGTCCCCTAATACTGTATCTGAAGTCTCTTTTATATAGACCTTAGTGGTCCCCTAATACTGTATCTGAAGTCTCTTTATATAGACCTTAGTGGTCCCCTAATACTGTATCTGAAGTCTCTTTATATAGACCTTAGTGGTTCCCTAATACTGTATCTGAAGTCTCTTTTATATAGACCTTAGTGGTCCCTAATACTGTATCTGAAGTCTCTTTTATATAGACCTTAGTGGTCCCCTAATACTGTATCTGAAGTCTCTTTTATATAGACCTTAGTGGTCCCCTAATACTGTATCTGAAGTCTCTTTATATAGACCTTAGTGGTCCCTAATACTGTATCTGAAGTCTCTTTATATAGACCTTAGTGGTCCCCTAATACTGTATCTGAAGTCTCTTTTATATAGACCTTAGTGGTCCCTAATACTGTATCTGAAGTCTCTTTTATATATAGACCTTAGTGGTCCCCTAATACTGTATCTGAAGTCTCTTTTATATAGACCTTAGTGGTCCCTAATACTGTATCTGAAGTCTCTTTTATATAGACCTTAGTGGTCCCCTAATACTGTATCTGAAGTCTCTTTTATATAGACCTTAGTGGTCCCTAATACTGTATCTGAAGTCTCTTTTATATAGACCTTAGTGGTCCCTAATACTGTATCTGAAGTCTCTTTTATATAGACCTTAGTGGTCCCTAATACTGTATCTGAAGTCTCTTTTATATAGACCTTAGTGGTCCCTAATACTGTATCTGAAGTCTCTTTATATAGACCTTAGTGGTCCCTAATACTGTATCTACCTTTCTTAGTATTTCACATGGAGTTACAAGTTTCTTCACATGTGCACAGAAATTAGAGCGACGTAAAAAAAAAAAAAAAAAAAAAAAAAAGAATCTCAGGGAATGGACGAACAAAGAGCGAAATAAAAGACAATAGAAGAAGAACAACATAAAACAGTATAAAGAAAAGAAATGGTGGGTTATTAGGCAAAAACATGCACCTGTATTCCACATCTTTCACTCACCTGTAGACTTTTCTTCCCATACGCTATCCCTCTCCCATAGATGGCACTGACCAGCTCTGGGTCGCCCTATAATCAAACATACAACACGTTAGCACAACATTCTTGGCTTGAACACAAAGAAAGAAAGTTGTGTTTCTAGGGTGAAGAGATGTAGAGGACGACTAAATAGTAGAGCCCGACCGCTAAAGGATTTTTGGTTATTTAAAAATCCGATATGCTGATATATATATTTTTAAATCCAGAAACGCGTTACAAAACAAACGGATTCCCCTAATATTAGTTATTTGTAGTTATTTATGAGTTCTCACTAAAATAATATGATTATAATTAGTTTTATTGTCAAAACAGAACATCGAAATATATTAAAGCTCTGATAATAAAATGTAGAAAAATAGAAACTTAAGATATGAAACTTAAAGTCCTTTGAACAAAAACACTAACAGGGACGTTGTAGAGCGTCCTCTGGTGGACAGACTATGCAACGCCATCACTAACAGGGACGTTGTAGAGCGTCCTCTGGTGGACAGACTATGCAACGCCATCCCTAACAGGGACGTTGTAGAGCGTCCTCTGGTGGACAGACTATGCAACGCCATCACTAACACTAGAGCGTTGCGTCCTCTGGTGGACAGACTATGTAACGCCATCACTAACAGGGACCTCTGGTGGACAGACTATGCAACGCCATCACTAACAGGGACGTTGTAGAGCGTCCTCTGGTGGACAGACTATGCAACGCCATCACTAACAGGGACGTTGTAGAGCGTCCTCTGGTGGACAGACTATGCAACGCCACCACTAACAGGGACGTTGTAGAGCGTCCTCTGGTGGACAGACTATGCAACGCCATCACTAACGGGGACGTTGTAGAGCGTCCTCTGGTGGACAGACTATGCAACGCCATCACTAACAGGGGCGTTGTAGACCTCTGGTGGACAGACTATGCAACGCCATCACTAACAGGGACATTGTAGAGCGTCCTCTGGTGGACAGACTATGCAACACCATCACTAACAGGGACGTTGTAGAGCGTCCTCTGGTGGACAGACTATGCAACGCCATCACTAACAGGGACGTTGTAGAGCGTCCTCTGGTGGACAGACTATGCAACGCCATCACTAACAGGGACATTGTAGAGCGTCCTCTGGTGGACAGACTATGCAACACCATCACTAACAGGGACGTTGTAGAGCGTCCTCTGGTGGACAGACTATGCAACACCAACGCTCATAACATTGTTGACAGGCCGTTTTTATTGTTTAAATATTCATTTATCGTTATTATATCATTTAATGAATATTTAAAAAATATATACCGATATATCGGTCGGGCTAACAAAATAGCAAAACGTCTTATTTTCTATTGAAACGTATATTGAGAGTGAATATCTGGCTCTCCAGTTGCAAACACACCTGCAATAAGAGTGAGTAGTGCTTGATGGCTTCATCATAAAGGCCGTTGCCTATCAGAACGTAGCCTATAGCTGCAATGACAGAACAAGTGATGATGAATAACCAGGAAATACCCACGTCCATCCAGCAGAATCAGGGTTGGTTTTTAGAACAACATGCAAACTTACCAAGCTCTTCGTTGGTGTTGTGGTTATCTACGGGGAAGGGGATTTTTTTCTGCTCTATAAACAACTTAGCCTGGTTCTGTGAAGACAACATGTAGAGTACAGGTGAAAAGAGAGACATACATCAAGTGTGGAACGCAAAGCGAAGAACCCCCCCAAAAAAAAAATGGTTTCCTGTGTGAAGCCTGTGACTGAATAGAGCACAAACACATAATGTAACTTTTTGGTCCTTAGAGACGGGAAGAGATAGAAACTCTGAATGTTTCTTTGACAGTTTGAGAATCTTTAAGACACTTTGCTAAAAACAACTATTTAACAGATGTGTAAAGCAGACCTTAGTCAAGTCCAAGACAAGTCCAAGACCAGGACTGGTCGAGTCCAAGTCAAGACCGAGTCCAAAGAGGTTTGAGTCCAAGACAAGACGGAGTCCAAAAAGGTTTGAGTCCGAGTCATATCGAGTCCGAGACAAGACGGAGTTCAAAAAGGTTTGAGTCCGAGTCAAGTCGAGTCCAAGTCAAGACCGAGTCCAAAGAGGTTTGAGTCCAAGTCAAGTCGAGTCCAAGTCAAGACCGAGTCCAAAAAGGTTTGAGTCCGAGACAAGACGGAGTCCAAAAAGGTTTGAGTCTGAGTCAAATCGAGTCCGAGACAAGACGGAGTCCAAAAAGGTTCGAGTCCGAGACAAGACGGAGTTCAAAAAGGTTTGAGTCCGAGTCCAGGACAGAAAAAAAGGTCTTATGCATGACAGTATCAAGACAATCATTTTGGGTTTCCCTTTCCCTCCAATATTATCATCAACATGATAAAGACACCTGGACTCGGTCCAGACCAAAAGCCATATCTGGCAAGCCCCTTGGCCGAAATAAGTCAGAGTCCAAATACTAGCGAGTACGAGACAAGTCCGAGACCATAGAAAAACGGTCTAGGGTCCGGACTCAAGTCCAAGACCGGACTCGAGTACTACAGCCCTGATTTTTGGTAAGATAAACCAGCGTTTTAACAAGCTTTCCAGCATCTCTTAAATATACTGAGCAACAAAGCCCCAAAGAACACATTCAAATCCTTTCAACTGTAGGAGGTGCTTTATATTTCTTTATTTACAGACTCAAGGTCCAGATAAAAAAAATAAAAAAAGTACACTCAACACATTACAAAAGGGGTTCAGACCAAACACAAACATAAATACATATAGACAAACTGATGCCCAAAAATATCACAAGAGAAACACACATACATACAAATCTACAAATTGCAATGTCCAATAATTAAAACAGGTACATGTGTGTGTTTCAGTGATTCCTGAGTTTTGACGAATGTCTGGTATCACTAAGTGCAGGATTGATTATAGCATTTAAAATTGTATTAACTTTACTTTTGGAACAATAAATATTCTGTGTTTTGCATCGTTTCCTCCTCCTCACAGTGCTCCATTGTATTACTGTGTGTTTACAGCGTGACACACCATTACAGGATGCTAATTTGACAGCATGCAAATGTTGCCGTGGCAGCATGGTGGGTTGCCAAAACAAGACACCTGACAAGACAAATACTGCTAAGCCAGGCCTGTCTCTCTGATCCCTACATTATAATGTTAAGATGTGCACATTGCAGTTTTTTTTCCACTTGTCAGGCTTTTGTGGGGATGAATGTGCAGCAGCAGTGATGTAAAGGTGTGTAATCAGTGCACTCTGACATCCCTGTGTGGTTACAAGTGCGAACACCACACCTTCAGTTTGGTAATTAATTACTATGCTTATTAATCTCTTTGAAATCAATGCAGTAAGTTGTTTTCCTCGTAAAAAGAAGATAATCTGTGAGTCCTAACTGTCTTTTATTTTTGGCTCATTGCAGGGCTGTATTACTTGAGTCCGGTCATGGACTTGAGACCATTTTTCTATGGTCTTGGACTTGTCTCGTACTCGCTAGTATTTGGACTCGGACTTGTCTCGGTCTCGGCCAAGGGGCTTGCCAGATATGGCTTTTGGGCTTCTGGTCTGGACCGAGTCCAGGTGTCTTTATCATGTTGATAATAATATTGGAGGGAAAGTGAAACCCAAAATGATTGTCTTGATACTGTCATGCATAAGACCTTTTTTTCCTGTCCTGGACTCAGCTTTGACTCAGACTCAAACCTCTTTGGACTCTGTCTTGTCTTGGACTCGAACCTCTTTGGACTTGGTCTTGACTTGGACTCGTCTTGTCTCGGACTCGAACCTCTTTAGACTCGGTCTTGTCTTGGACTCGGTCTTGTCTTGGACTCAAACCTCTTTGGACTCGGTCTTGACTTGGACTCGTCTTGTCTTGGACTCGAACCTCTTTGGACTCGGTCTTGTCTTGGACTCGGTCTTGTCTTGGACTCAAACCTCTTTGGACTCGGTCTTGACTTGGACTCAACTTGACTCAGACTCAAACCTTTTTGGACTCTGTCTTGTCTTAGACTCTAACAATTTTGGACTGGGTCTTGTCCTGGACTCAAACCTCTTTGGACTCGGTCTTGACTTGGACTCGACAAAGGTGGTCTTGACTATAGCCCTGGCTCATTGTGTCCGAACCAAGAATGGAGGAATGAGTATGAAACTGAAACATGAGCATAGTCTCATGTTTTATCAACACATTAGAGTACATGAATCAATACCAAACAATAGTGTTTTCACTTAATAAGAAATTAAAGGCTGGAGAGCTCGTCACACACACATTTTAGCATGCAGTGGTGTGCTATTTAGATTAAAAAAACAAGCTGTTGACTAAAATCACACCTTTTTTTTTTTTTAAAGGAAACTATAGTGTGTGTGTGTGTGTGTGTGTGTGTGTGTGTGTGTGTGATCTCACCAGGATCTTCTCTGCGTTAAGTGAGAAGACTGACTCGCAGGGCGGGTTGCTTCCCTCTTCACAGTCTGGGTCTTCCAACTGTAAAATGGAGGACTCTGAAAAGACATTGTGAGCATTTATTACGGGAAACACGCAGCAGCATAGTCATGTATTTCAGTATGTTACACACACACACACACACACACACACACACACACACACACACACACACACACACACACACACACACACACACACACACACACACACACACACACACACACACACACACACACACACACACACACACACACACACACACACACACACACACACACACACACACACACACACACACACACACACACACACACACACACACACACACACACACACACACACACATATATGTGAATACATTTTGTATTACACATCCTGCCAATCCATTACTCTTTCAAAGTTACATTTAAGTAACTCCAAGTCTCATATTTTAAATAAGAAATGTGTCAGATGTCACGCGGGGCTGACCCCAAACTCCACGTTCTGTAGAACTTCCAATGAGTATTTAAATATAATATAATATAATATAATATAATATAATATAAAATGACACTGTACAGAGACAATTGACTGCAAAGCACAAGCACTTTACCAAAGAATCTGCCCATTTCTGGGGGATTTTTTATGGCAACCATTGCGATCTTCACACACTGCTGAACCAATAATAATAATAATAATAATAATAATAATAATAATAATGTAACTTTAAATTTATATTATTCATTTCACTGCAATACATCCTGCTGCCATTGATATTTGCACTAGTCATAATCATCTTGTAATAATACATATTACATTTTTATATTGCACCTACTTTATATTGCACACTTATATTTATACTGTGTCTCTTTTTACTCGTCTTCTGTTTCTTTCCCTTTTTTTGGAGCTTTGCAAAGAAATCTTAATAATAGACTTAGTGATCTTAGACTAACAATAAAGTCTAAGATCACAGTGAACGCCATGTCTCTTTTAGAGATTATCAGAGTTATGTTACAAGCGTGTAATATGGTCATATGGTCTAAAGCGTGGACAGGGACTAGTTTGAGAAGTCTCCATTGCATTACCACAAAAAAATAACATCTTTTTTCTTCAGTTATGTAATTTGTATGTGGTGAAATGGATTAAAGCATGGAAAAGGACTAGTTTGTGGCATTACCACAAAAGAATTGCATAACTTTAACAGTGATATAGATAACCCGAGGCAGGAAAAAAAACAACAATAAAGGTCAAAAAGTATGTTACGCTAGGGCAAAAACATGCAAGAACACCGCTATAGTGCTTTAAAATAGTAAAATAGTTAAGAAATCCCTGAGAACAGCTCTTTATTTCAGCATGCGTGCATCAAGCCGAGCAAGCATCAAGAATCTCAGCCGAATGTCAACTTGTACAACCAGTTCAGCTGATCCTCTTCCACCAAAACACACACACGCTGAGTCATGAAAGCTGAGATTTAATAGAAGAAATATGAGGCTGGGTGCATCAGTTAAAGGCAGAATAGAGCAGGTCTAGACCACTCTATAATTTACAGATAGAGCAGGTCTAGACCACTCTATAATTTACAGATAGAGCAGGTCTAGACCTCTCTATAATTTACAGATAGAGCAGGTCTAGACCGCTCTATAATTTACAGATAGAGCAGGTCTAGACCTCTCTATAATTTACAGATAGAGCAGGTCTAGACCACTCTATAATTTATAGAGCAGATAGACAGACAGGGTCTAGACCGCTCTATAATTTACAGGTAGAGCAGGTCTAGACCGCTCTATAATTTACAGATAGAGCAGGTCTAGGCCGCTCTATAATTTACAGATAGAGCAGGTCTAGACCTCTCTATAATTTACAGATAGAGCAGGTCTAGACCACTCTATAATTTACAGATAGAGCAGGTCTAGACCACTCTATAATTTACAGATAGAGCAGGTCTAGACCGCTCTATAATTTACAGATAGAGCAGGTCTAGACCGCTCTATAATTTACAGATAGAGCAGGTCTAGACCGCTCTATAATTTACAGACAGAGCAGGTCTAGACCACTCTATAATTTACAGATAGAGCAGGTCTAGACCACTCTATAATTTACAGACAGAGCAGGTCTAGACCACTCTATAATTTACAGATAGTGCAGGTCTAGACCACTCTATAATTTACAGACAGAGCAGGTCTAGACCACTCTATAATTTACAGATAGAGCAGGTCTAGACCACTCTATAATTTAGGTCAGACCAGTCTAGAGAGCAGGTCTAGACCACTCTATAATTTACAGATAGTGCAGGTCTAGACCACTCTATAATTTACAGATAGAGCAGGTCTAGACCACTCTATAATTTACAGATAGAGCAGGTCTACACCACTCTATAATTTACAGACAGAGCAGGTCTAGACCTCTCTATAATTTACAAGGAACCAACAGTTCTAGTAGTTATGTACAAATCAATGCACTCTCACTTCTAGCTACTACCGTCTTTCTGTCACCGCTGGCCCCGGATCCCATTTAACCTCCACGGCAGTAAGAGCCAGCTTAGCTCGGCTATCTGTCCCGGGTTATCTCTCCCGGCTTGTTGTTATTAGCCTACAGAGGGAGGACGTGGCAAAGTAACACCGAAAAAGAGAGCCTTATTACCGCAGTCAGCCGCGTACTCTTCCCACTCGGACAGCGAGCTGCATCCCTGCTTGTGGAGCTCACTGTTGAACAACGTGAGGGTGGAGAAGGTCTCGGAGGAGAAGATAGCCCGGCACGAATACAGCAGCGAGAGCGCGACCACTACAGCCCGGCTTGCAGGGGCCATGTTGTGCTACATGTGTGACGCCAGAGACAGGAAGCTGCAGCTCGGTCAAAACCGGACGGAACGAACACGCCCCCCTCACGCGTGAGTCTGTGGGAGGAGAAAAGGACGATTGAACTACATTTCCCAGCATGGCCCGCGGCTGTCAAACCTGTTTTCCCCCAGTGTCAAGCCAGACAGAAGGAAACACAAACTTGTTCCGTTATGATTTTCAAATTAAAACCAACCTACACAACTTTAATAAGAAAATGTATTTTCACTCAACCCAACCGTGCTGCCACTTGTGTCTCTATTGTGTTTATGTGTAGTATCCTTTTTTATTTTATTTTATTTTTTTTTTATTTTTTTTTTTTTTAATTTTTTAATTTTTTAATTTTTTAATTTTTTAATTTTTATTTTTTAATTTGTAATTTTTTATTTTTTTATTTTTTTATTTTTTTATTTTTTATTTTTTTATTTTTTTTATTTTTTTTTTTTTTTTATTTTTATTTTTTTTTTTTTTTTTTTATTTTTATTTTTTTATTTTTTTTTTTATTTTTTTATTTTTTTTTTTATTTTTTTCCTTAATGTCTGTATTACATTTGTACACTGTATTTATCAACGGGATTTAAAGAGTTTTATCTGTTTTACTACTTTTTATATTTGTATTGTTGACTGTAATCTTCTTATCCCTCTTTGTTGTCCTCGGGTCAAATCTGACCCCTTTAAAAAATGTCTATATCTGAAATATGAGTTTCTTTTTAACCAAATTAAATTGCCCTGTTGCTGAAATGTGCTATCCAAATAAATCTGCCTTACCTTGCCTTACCTTCATATGACTTAATGTTCAGATAAAAAAGATGTTTTCCATCAAAGATTTTTAGAAGTGGAAATGTACCTTTAAGGTATAATGTCCCACTTGGCTTTTGCATGTTCTCCCCGTGTTTGCGTGGGTTTCCTCCAGGTAACTCCTGCCATCGCCCTTGATAGACACTGACACTACCATGATCTGGCATTACACTGGCATTGGGCCCCTGGCCCCCGGCCCCGGCCCGGGCCCCGGGACCCGAGCCCCCCGGGCTCCAGACTCTGGCTGCCCCGCTGCTCCAGTTAGTTAGGATGAGTTAAATGCAGAAAACGCATTCCTCGTATCTGTAAATGCACTTGACAAACAAGTATTATATGTAATTATATCAACACCAAGGACAAATCATTGCATGTGAAAAACCTACTTAGTTAGTCTTTCTTTGCCAGACCCTCCTCCAAAGAGCGCTGGCAAAAAACCCCTACAAAGATCTGCACTTTTATTTTGAAGGCAGAACTGTACGACTGTACTGTCTTGTATCCATGCATGCTAGTTTTGTAGTTAGCAGTGTACAGGGAAAAGAATGGGGGAATATGACTTTAGATGTGTTGAATGTAACGAAAAAGCATCGGAGTTACACAGAGATTACAGTAACGGGATCCTGAAGATAACCATATGCGTGCGTTGACTATTGACGTCTTGCATTATCATTTTTTTGGTAACTGTTATGATGAAGATGCTAGCTAGCGAACATGGTCTATACAGGGCTAACACATTATTTACGTGTGTGTGTGTGTGTGTGTGTGTGTGTGTGCGCGCAGGAGTCGTGCCAAAAGCCAGTGGACAAGTACATTGAATATGACCCAGTTATCATCCTGATTGATGCCATTTTGTGCAAGACGCAGGCGTTCAGACACATTCTGTTCAATACAAGCTTGAATGTAAGTAACATCCAACTCTTCCAACTCCCTCTAAACAATAGTAGATCTAAACGTGGTATTAGAACAGAACAGAACAGCAGTTATTAAAAGTGGTGTGATGCTCCACCTGCAGGAGATTGCTTTTTCATGCATGGTGTTGTTCATATAATGAGTTAGTCCTAGGCTGGAATCCATTTAAAGATCTTATTGTTTGTTTTTAAATCTCTTAATGAGCTGGCACCATCATATTTATCTGATATGCTGATGTTGCACGCTCCAGTCAGAGCACTCAGGTCCAGGACCAGGTGCTGTTAGACTGTCCCAGATCCAGACTGAAGACCAGAGGGGACCGAGCTTTCTCAGACCCAGATCCTAAGCTCTGGATCTCTCTCCCTCTCCACATTAGAGCAGCTTCCTCTATTCAGAGCTTTAAATCACTTTTAAAAACGCATCTCTTTGCACTGGCTTATAACACAAGCTGAGCTGTGACATTTTGTTATTGTTTATTATTGTTATTGATTTGAGCAAAACTTTTTATCTGTTGTCTGTTTTTGTTTAGATGGTTTTTCCGGTTATTTGCTATGCTTTTTTCTGATGTTGTTATCTATAATTGTACAGCACTTTGGGGCATTAATGACTGGTTGTAAATGTGCAATAAACTTTGACCTCGACCTAGTTAACAGGTCAAATCTGACCGGTTTACAAAAACTTTCTATATCAGAAAAGATCGTTGAAAAATGTGACAAATGTTGGAAAAAAAACTACAAAAAAGCAGGAAAAAAAATCAACAAAAACATTGTTTTTTTTACCCTAAAAAAGTGACCAAAAAAATCAGAAAAGTGACAAGAAAACATCAAAAAAATGGGAAAAAGCGACAAAGAATTTGTTAAAAAATTGACTAAAACATAATTAAAAAATGTTAAAAAAAAAGTGACTTAAAAATAGGAATAAAATTGACAAAAACGTTGAGAAAAGTGTAGAAACGAGGGTTAAACATATACAGCAGGAAAACGCAACATACACATTAATGCAGCAGTAAGTAAAAGCATCTTTAAATTAGTAAATAAACTTTACTGCACTTTTACTTTTGATAATAATTTAAGTACATTTTGCTTATAGCGATACTGTTATTGTATCTATACTGTTTATTGAGCCCCAGTTTTGTTAGAAATCACTACACACAGGCCTGAAATACACACACATGTTCAGGACCTATTCATGCACTAATGGAGAGATGTCAGAGTGGGGGGGGGGGGTACAGTGCCTTGCTCAAGTGCCCCCTTGGGCAGTGCCCAGTGAAGTGGCATCTCTCCAGCTACCAATCCACGCTGTACGCTGGACTTGAACCTGCGACCCTCCGGTTCCCAACACAACTCCCTAGGACTGAGCTACCAAATTATATATTATACTTTTACTTAATGAAAGATCTTAGTACTTTTACTTAAGATCTTAGTACTTTTACTTAATGAAAGATCTTAGTACTTTTACTTAAGATCTTAGTACTTTTACTTAATGAAAGATCTTAGTACTTTTACTTAAGATCTTAGTACTTTTACTTAATGAAAGATCTTAGTACTTTTACATATTGAAAGATCTGAATACTATTGCCACCACTGGTGTTCAGGTATACTTTATGTGTGTGTGACCTTCTCCTCCACCTCTCCAGATCCACTGGAAGCTGTGTGTGTTCTGCCTGCTGTGTTCCACTGGACCTTCTCCTCCAGATCCACTGTGTGTGTTCTGCCTGCTGTGTTCAGGTATACTTTATGTGTGTGTGACCTTCTCCTCCACCTCTCCAGATCCACTGGAAGCTGTGTGTGTTCTGCCTGCTGTGTGAGGCCTACCTCCGGTGGTCCCTGCTCCACGGCTCCGAGCAGAGCAGTGACCCCGCTGACATCATCAGGTACACCAAGCAATGGGAGTTCTACGGCATGTTTGGACTGGCCGCCCTCGGTAAGATGATCAAACCAGAGCTGTTTGTATCACTGTATGCTGGAGTGTTATAGAGCTGCAAAGATTAGACTTGGACTTAGACTTAGACTCCTGGGAAATTGAAAGTTCCAGCAGCAGTTTTAGCAAGAAAAAAGAAATAAAAAATAGATAAAAAAAGACAGTATAAAGACAACAAAATAACAATAATAATAATAACAACAATAAGAACAATAAGAACATTCGTCAAGTAAACAAAGAAAAGACCATAAATTATTATTATTAAAGTGTCAGTGTTGAGTCCAGTGTTAAAATTATAAAGTGACCAGGTGTGCATGTATGTATGTATGTATGTATGTATGTATGTATGTATGTATGTATGTATGTATGTATGTATGTATGTATGTATGTATGTATGTATGTATGTATGTATGTATGTATGTATGTATGTATGTATGTATGTATGTATGTATGTATGTATGTATGTATGTAATGTATGTATGTATGTATGTATGTATGTATGTATGTATGTATGTATGTATGTATGTATGATGTATGTATGTATGTATGATGTATGTATGTATGTGTATGTATGTATGTATGTATGTATGTATGTATGTATGTATGTATGTATGTATGTATGAATGTATGTATGTATGCATAAATGTATGTATGTATGAATGTATGTATGTATGTATGTATGTATGTATGTATGTATGTATGCATGAATGTATGTATGTATGTATGTATGTATGTATGAATGTATGTATGTATGTATGTATGTATGTATGAATGTATGCATGTATGTATGAATGTATGTATGTATGTATGTATGCATGAATGTATGTATGTATGTATGTATGTATGTATGTATGAATGCATGAATGTATGTATGTATGTATGTATGTATGAATGCATGTATGTATGTATGAATGCATGAATATATGTATGTATGCATGAATGTATGTATGTATGGATGTATGTATGCATGTATGTATGTATGAATGCATGAATATATGTATGTATGTATGTATGTATGTATGTATGCATGTATGTATGTATGAATGCATGAATATATGTATGTATGTATGTATGTATGTATGTATGCATGTTAATGTTCTTCTTAACTTAGATTTTATATTTGTATATGTTGTGTTGACACTGTAAAGGTTTTGCTTAAATCTCGTTGCACAGGTACTGCACTTTCTATCCTATTCTATTCTTTTGTGCTAAAGAAGTAATTCATCATTAAATACGTCTGTGTCTGACCTGTCTGCCCGTTGTGGGTGTAGAGCTGTCAGCGTTCTGCGGCGGGGTGCTGAGCTTCCTTTGGGTGGTGGTGGGTCGTGTGCAGGGGGGGACCCCTGAGCTCAGCCTGCTCCTCCGAGCCCTGCTGCTGTCCTGCTACGGAAAGGTCCTCCTCATCCCCGCCGTGATCTGGGAGCACGACTACTCGCCGCTCTGCCTGGGCCTCATCAAACTGTTTGTGCTCACCTCTAACTCGCAGGCTATCAGAGGTAGGAGAGCTCACCTCACTTAGGCCTGGAACTATTACAGAAATGTCAATTCTTTTAAATGAATCTTCCATTGCTAACATGGAATGAGGTCCTAAGGGGTTTGACTGGTAAATGGAGATTTTGTTAAGATATGCCAAATTGTAATTATAAAAGTGATTATTGGTCGGACTATATGTGTTTATTATTTTTTTATTGTTTGTTGTTGGCACTTGACCCTGAACACGTTCATAGCAACACAAATGACAAGGGATAAAGTTAGAAAAAATGTTTTATGATAATAAATAGACATGGTCCCTTTTTTCCTCCATCAAACTAACACAAGCCCTGAACGCACCTGAGGTCGAAATACTTTAAAAGCTATTGGACGTTTTGGCATGAAATGTGGTGCATTCATGAACACCAGCCCAACCCAGCCACCCATCATCTGGTCAAAATGTCTGTTAATCCCATCAAGAGACTTTTAAAATTAGAATAATCCAATTTAAGATTCTCAATCCCTTTAATTGGACCCCCTCCTGACTGTTCGGGCTTAAGCTCAGGGACAAATCTGTGCTGCAGCTCTGATTATTATTATAATAGTTACTCGTAAATTTGATTTAATAATAATAATAATAATGATAATAATTTGATTGAAAAAAATTCTGGTACAGAATATAAAATCCTCTATTCAAGACTCAAGCAACACCAAACAAATTATATATATACATATATCTATATATGTCTAGACCGGACTCTGGGATGTTATTTATCTCCCAGGTCTTTCCATAAAGAGCAGGTCTAGACCGGACTCTGGGATGTTATTTATCTCCCAGGTCTTTCCATAAAGAGCAGGTCTAGACCGGACTCTGGGATGTTATTTATCTCCCAGGTCTTTCCATAAAGAGCAGTAAATACACTTTGACTTTGACATGAAAACAAAAACTGTCCATGAAAGAAAGAAAGTGTGTAGGGTGTTCCTAATCTTCCTGGCTTCCCTCTCCCCTCCAGTGATCCTGAACAGCAGCAGACGCTTTTCCCTGACGGCCGTGTGTCTAGGCCTGCTGTCGGAGACCTGCGTGGCTCAGGCCTGTGAAAAGCTTCCCTGGAGCATCCAGGACATGTTGGCGTTGGAATGACAGATGTCAGTTATCTCAGGGACAGACACGGGATCGGGGACGCCGGCCTGGGCCGGAAAGACGCAGCTGTTAATGAACCCTCTACTACGGAGGAGGATTAGGGCCACTGGTGAAAAATGTGTGTGAGTTTTGACTTTTTTCTCAGAATTCTGAGATTAAAGTCAGAATTCTGAGATTAAAGTCAGAATTTTCTGAGATTAAAGTCAGAATTCTGAGAAAAAAGTCAGAATTCTGAGATTAAAGTCAGAATTTTCTGAGATTAAAGTCAGAATTCTGAGAAAAAAGTCAGAATTCTGAGATTAAAGTCAGAATTGTCTGAGATTAAAGTCAGAATTCTGAGAAAAAAGTCAGAATTCTGACTTTAATCTCAGAATTCTGACTTTTTTCTCAGAATTTTGATTTTTTTTAAATTCTGAGATTAAAGTCAGAATTCTGAGAAAAACGTCAGAACTCACATACATTTTTCACCAGTGGCCCTAATCCTCTTCCGTACCTCTACACATGGGAAGAACATGTTTTGAAGTCTTTCTGCTGCTCAAAGCCAGTCGTCAAACGGAGACACAAAGCAGCAGCAGAGACATTGTTATTGTTTTTTTCTGCACTTTTTTGGAGAGAAAAAGATCCATTTTCATTTTGGAAGGATGTCAAGGAGGTGGCATTGGCCCTCCTGTTTTTCATTTTAGTTTAAAAGTGGACAATAAGCTCATAATTCAAGTGAGATTTTGATTTGAATGCAGAGAGGAGCTAAGGCATGGGAACGTCTCCTGATCTGAACCTCTGTTTCTCAGAGCCGCTCTACAAAACACACACACACAGACACTGAGGGTGTAATGACTACTCTTCTGTTTGGACAGGACCCGGCAACAAGCTCACATTCTTCAGCTCATTGGTGAAATGCTTACCTTAACTCACACCACACACACACACACACACACACAGGAACACACACAGGAACACACACACACACACACACTCACACAGGAACACTCACACAGAAACACACACACATAAAACATACACAGGAACAGCGCACACTCACACAGAAACACACTCACACACGCACACATGCACACACACACACAGGAACACACACACACACACACACACACACACAGGAACACTCACACAGAAACACACACACACAGAAACACACACACACAGACACTGAGGGTGTAATTTCACAATGACTACTCCTCTGTTTGGACAGGACCCGGCAACAAGCTCACATTCTTCAGCTCATTGGTGAAATGCTTACCCACACACACACAGAAACACACACACACACATCCACACAACACACTTAAACACAGGAACACACTCACACAGGAACAGCGCACACTCACATAGACACACACACAACACACTCACACACACACAACACACTTAAACACAGGAACACACACACAGGAACACATGCACACAACACACACACAGGAACACATGCACACTCACACAGAAACACACATAAACACACACACACATCACATCACACACAGGAACACATGCACACCCACTCAGAAACACACTCACACAGGAACACATGCACACAACACACACATACAAACACACACAGAAACACAGGCATAAACACACACACACACACATACAGTATAGAAACACTTACACACACATACAGAAACACACACACACATGCAGGGTAAATTGTGAGAACAAAAAAATGAGAATAAATTGATAAATAAAGCAGACAGAATTGACATCCCATTATTTGTTGCCATGCGTATGTGTATCAGTGTGTCAGAAGAAGGGAAACTGACGTTAAAGCTCGGGTTGGATGTTTGCTGTCAGTAACCAATGTTTAGTTTTGGGGGCTTTTTCAAAAAAATAAAAAATAAAAATGGTGAAACATTGTTTTTAAGCTGACCATCATTCCCAAGTAGATGATATAAATTTACATCAAAGGTGTATGTGTGCATTGTGTCTGCACATGTAAATGGACTGTTCTTGCCACCTGCTCATCAGATACACACTCACACACATCTACACACCTGCTCATCAGATACACACTCACACACATCTACACACCTGCTCATCAGATACACACACACACATCTACACACCTGCTCATCAGATACACACTCAAACACACCTGCTCATCAGATACACACTCACACATCTACACACCTGCTCATCAGATACACACTCACACACACACACCTGCTCATCAGATACACACTCACACACATCTACACACCTGCTCATCAGATACACACTCACACACATCTACACACCTGCTCATCAGATACACACACACACACATCTACACACCTGCTCATCAGATACACACTCACACACATCTACACACCTGCTCATCAGATACACACTCACACACATCTACACACCTGCTCATCAGATACACACTCAAACACACTTGCTCATCAGATAGATACACAAACACACACACACATCTACACACCTGCTCATCAGATAAACACTCACACACTCACACACATCTACACACCTGCTCATCAGATACACACTCACACACATCTACACACCTGCTCATCAGATACACACTCACACACACATCTACACACCTGCTCATCAGATACACACTCACACACATTTACACACCTGCTCATCAGATACACACTCACACACATTCACACTCCGATGGTGCAGCATCGGGGGCAACCCGGGGTTCAGTGCCTTGCCCAAGGACACTTCAACAGGCGAACAAACCACAAACCTTCCGATTGGCAGGCGACCACCGAACCACAGCCGCCCCACACGCACGCTGCATGTTATCACAGGCCTGTGAATAGTTGAGGAGACAGCACACGGTGGAGGAATGTTGTGTTAGGTGTCCTCACCCTGGGCGGAGCTGGGCTCCAGTCCCCGGGCGGAGCTGGGCTCCAGTCCCCGGGCGGAGCTGTGCTCCAGTCCCCGGGTGGAGCTGGGCTCCAGTCCCCGGGCGGAGCTGTGCACCAGTCCCCGGGCGGAGCTGTGCACCAGTCCCCGGGCGGAGCTGTGCTCCAGTCCCCGGGCGGAGCTGTGCTCCAGTCTCCGGGCGGAGCTGGGCACCAGTCCCCGGGCGGAGCTGGGCTCCAGTCCCCGGGCGGAGCTGTGCTCCAGTCTCCGGGCGGATCTGGGCTCCAGTCCCCGGGCGGAGCTGGGCTCCAGTCCCCGGGCGGAGCTGGGCTCCAGTCCCCGGGCGGAGCTGGGCTCCAGTCCCCGGGCGGAGCTGTGCACCAGTCCCCGGGCACAGCCTGGATCCTTTAAGCTTCAAATGTGTAACAGAGATGTAACAACAACGTGTGTTCTCATTGGTCCTCCCAGCAGAAGGATCTACCGTGCAGTGCCCTGCTACACCATGCACTACTACAAACTACTATTTCTAGCCACTGTTCCATTATTACAGACTTTCCTGAGGTCTATAGGCAAGGATACCAAATTTGAATTTGTCATGCCAACCTGTTTTTTTATTTAGATTTGTTTATATTTTATTTAATTGATGCACAAAAGTGGAATTAAGCTTACAATGGGCCTGTGTTGTGTTTATATAACTCGTTGACACAGGGGTTTGAAGTCATTTGTGAACAAAGCCCTGATGGAGTTTCTAAAAGTGGAATCTGGAGCGTGCCAGTCCATTACTGTGGCATGCAGAGGTTTAATCTGACTAATCAGATTAGGGTAACGGCAGTCACCGGCTGGACCAGGGAGAAAGAGTCCTGGTACTAAATCCTTTATTTTACCTGATAACTACAGGCTGAAGCTCATAGGCCATGTAACTTTTCATCTAATAATTCATTATCTATTCCCAAAAAGAAAGAAGATGGTCAATATGCAGCATAATCTGATCTGAACAGTGAAATATAACAGTATAGTATGATTAAAAGTAAATAGTAATAGAATAAAGTAGATTTTAAAGCTTTAGTGAGTAACTTTTTATATTAATGAACGTCCATTACATTCAAGTGAAACTAATTAAGACTATCAGCTCCACACAACTCTCTCTGGATTGTGAAGATAATCATTTTTTCTGAAGGGTCCATGTTTTTTTTTAGCCCTTGTGTTGTCTCCCTGTTAATCATGAACTTGTCCTTCCAGGTCAAAATTGAAAATGCACCTTTTTTTGTGTTTTCTCTATGTTTTTGTCGCTTTTTCTGATTTATTTCTCACTTTTTCCAGCTTTTGGTGCTTTTTAAAAAAAAACCTGAGCTGGTTTAATAATAGGTTTTACACTTATTCTTGGAATTCATGGTCAACAAAGCACATTTATATCAAATTATACTGTACATAAGTTTATTTTGACTAATAGTTAAGATCAGAGGATGTTGAGTGGATCTCAGATGGGTAGATGTCAAAGTTTAGTCCGGATACTGTTTGGAAACCATTTAAAAAAAAGAATTAAAATGCTTTAAGAGTAAATAAAACACCCAAAAAATACAATGAAGTAATCATTAATGTTACCTGAAGAACGTTGTATGGAATCATCCATGTTATTATTGGGCAATTTGGTTGAAAGAAATCTATATTTCTGATATAAAACACTTTGAAACCCGAGGACAGCACGAGGGTTAATCCTCCTTGGATTTTGTCCTTCTTGGCAGGGCCCTCCTCACGTGAGGGCCCTGGGTACTGTTGGGTAGTGTTGTCGTCATTACGTAGAATTCCTCATGGGGTCGACAGAAGCTACGCACTGTGGCTTTAAAGGCGAGCTTTGCAGAAAAGTCTACATGCTCTCCGAGAATATTTTTACAAGAATTATCAACAAAAATCAGCAATTGGAAATATCACCACCAGTGTGTTTTGTAGAAGCACATTTTTCATGCATGTGTTATTGTGACAAGCCTTCACACAGCCCGGCTCTCATGTGGCAATCTGTCCCATCCCAGAGAGAGAGAGAGAGAGAGAGAGAGAGAGAGAGAGAGAGAGTGATGTGCACCTTGGATTTGCTCTCTCAATCAAGATTATGTTAATCCGCTCTAATCTCCCACGCTCAGACAGGCAGCACGAGACCAGGGCATGGAGCAGAGGGAAAAGACAACATGTGCTTCAGATGATGCACACTGCACAACTGTCAGTAACGAGGACCTTTATAAAGAGAATATACCAGAGCCCTTTCATAGAGCTTTTAAATGAATACTTGTTTTCTGATATACTGGGCTATATTTAGTCTTTTCATTCGACGTAAAACCGCAGTATCTTGAATTTGAATGGAAAGCTTTAGTGTCTATTTAAAAGTTCAAATGTCCCAAACTGACAAGGAAAGTGGAGGGGGAAACATCAAGTACAAACAATATTTTGCATTAAAAGGCTAAAATTTCAACACAAATTAATATACAGTAGTTTGTAAAAAAAGAAAAGAAAAAAAACATCAGTCAAAGATATATTTGTTGGTATTGCTAAGCCAGAAACTATAACAAACAGTACATTAAAAAACTTAAAAAAGCATTATCAGAGTCTCATAGAGAGAAAGAAAATTACAAAGCACCACAATATTGTCATTATTACAATAAAAATGGTTACTAGAGTAAAATATATAATATAAGAAGCAATGTGTACGTTAGTATAAAAGTAAAAACTATTCATCAGGCATGCAAATTAATATATATAGTGTATATATCATACAATAAGGATTTTCATTAACATGTAAGCAGCATTTTTGCATTGGAGCTATTTTGCTAATTTGACTTATTTTATATACTTTTAAGTGATTTAATTTACTGTATAACAATGCCTCATATTGTATATGCTCTTCATGTGGTTTTATTCTTAATCTGCAAAGTAATCAGTAACTATAGCCGTCAGATACCTGAAGTGGAGTCGATGTAATACATGTATATATTTTAAATAACACCTTTGTGACTATTACTGCCAGACTCTGAGATTTCAAAGGACATCAATAACACCTCCACAGAAACCATGCAGCACATATGGAGCTGAAACAGTTGTGTGACCCATTTCTTCGGCCTCACAGGGAGGTTGGTATGAATTTAAATAGATTCTCGGAGTATGAAAACATAAACAGTGTTATCATCATCAGTAATTCATCTGAAGCTGCCAGCACGAGGAGCTGGCTGCAGTACTTCAAAGCCATCACATCCTGCTGCAGTAATGATCAATTAAAGCGGAACTGCTCCGGCACGGCAGCTAGTCGGGACCAACATGCAGATTGGTGCGTTTAAATGCAGGTCAGAGCGAGATGCATTCAGGAGAGAAACAAGAAAGAAGTAGGGCAGCAGAGAGAGGAAAAAGTTAGACAGCTGTGAGGTTTACTGGTGTAAATAAGAAGTATTCAGATCCTTCACGTAAGTAAAAGTACCAATACCACACTGTAAACATACTCTGTTACAGGTAAAAGTCCTGCATTGAAAATGTTACTTAAGTAAAAGTATGTACCAGTATGTATCAGGGAAATGTATTTAAAGTATTAAAAGTAAAAGTACTCAATGCAGAAAGATCCTGACATTTTACAAACTGGAAACGATCCACACAGTGATCATTTTATTACTTTTTAACTTATTAACTTATTTTGAGTAGTTTCAGTTATAATACATCATCCTATTTTATAAACTACATGTGTTTTGCGTGCAAACATCTTAATTTGTTAAGTAACTAAAGCTGTCATATTAATGTAGTCGAGTAAAAAGTAGAATATATCTCTCTGAAATGTTGTGGAGTAGAAGTAGAAAAAGGCATGAAAAGAAAAGTTCAAGTACCTGAAATTTGCACTTAAGTACAGTACTTGAGTAAATGTACTTAGTTACATTCCACTGGTGTTGATTTGGGGAATGAAGATGATAGATGAAATGTAATATTTGTTATTCATTTGTAGCCACGTTAGCGGCATGGAACTATTAGATGATGGAGGAAGTTATTGTATTTTTTAATATATGTTAATGGAAAAACTAAATGGATATGGATGGAAATAAGTCCACTATTGGATGCACTGCCATGGGATGTTGTAGAGACATTTGATGATGCTTGTTCTACCAAGACTTACTTACAGTTCACTTTTTTTATGTAGAAAGCTTAAAAAAGCTCACGCCAAACCTGAAAAGTATGGACTCACTTTGTCAAATCCATATGAGTAGAACAACTGTAATAACATTGACTCTAATTGTTCAAAAAACAGTAATATGGTCATTCATAGATCAAAGGAGGAAGATAACAGCAACACAAAATACAACACCACTCTTTTTCCACTATAGTGATTTAATGAAGGATTATGTTTAATGATATACATATATATAAATATGAAGTCAGACATTTCACATTTCTGGTCTCTGATTCAAATCAAAACAAATGTAATTGCTGCAGATAAACACAAGTAATTAGAAAAGATGTATAATAACCTTGATATTCAGTTATGTCAACACTAAAAATCGGCTGTAAAAATGTTGCTTTATGTTTAGCAAACAAATCAAAAGTTTTAAGGTGATTGAAACATGGCCATCTTGATAGCACATCTCGATATAAATGAACTTTTTTTATGAATAAATCTCTCCGCTGACACTCCCACTAAATATGAACAATCTCTGATCAAGTTATTCTGTATTAACATGAGTCCACATCCTTCCTACATTTCCCAGAGTGCTTAGTAACAACCACTAAAGCAGGGGTGTGAGGTGAACACTGAGGTGTGACTGTGATTACAGTAGTACCCCTCACTTTGGTCGAAACACATGACATCTTTGTGGTTGCATTGCATTCTGGTCTATTGAGGCCACTTTAAGTAGAAAAAAATGCATCTCTTCTAACATGTGATTGTTCAAAGTTGGTGCAAAATGGCGGCTTTAGAAAGAAGCGCTTGTTGTGTGATTAGGAGACCTGCACCAAGACATTTACATAGAAATAAAGCCATCGGAGCTGCTGCAAGAATGTGGGCGTGACATCACGTTGTGTACATTTACAATCTTTTCAAGGTTTTCTTCTCCAAGGTAAAGACATGTTGATGACTTCCTATCAGATACCACAAGTTTACCCACATGACATACACAGCCAATGATCACAAGAAAAGGGGGGAGGGGGGGAGTCGTATAATTAGGAAATAACACAGTACACAATTTGCTGGTGTTCAATTTAAAGCACCTTTTCACTCTCTTGTGCCGGATTGAGTTACAGTGCAGTTAATGTACAAGGAGCACCGTGTGACCAACTCAGTAAGGATCCGGTAGTTGTACTTTTTGGGGTAGATTTAGCACAGAACAACCACAAACCGAATGCTTGTTTGGCCGAGCGAGCTGAGCACCCCAACGTTTATCGTGACATGACTGACTTTAAGGCTGTTGCAAGTTTTTGAAGTTAAAGCTGCTTCACGTAGAAGATTTAAATTGATTTCGACAGAATCGATGTTGAAACTGAGTTATTGTACGTCCATGTTGGATGTGTACAATGTCTGGAAAACATCCACCGAGACAGGAAGCATCAGAAAATACACGCCACTCCCAACAGCTGCATCCTCGCCAGTAAAAGGAAAAATGAGCCTTTGATAGAAGAGTAAAAAAATAAACAGCCGTTTGGAAAGAGCCTAGACAAGACCAGCGTCGAGCACCAGTTTTAATCAGCTCTTTCTGGGATTTAATACAAATCCAGTAGGAGATTTAAAAGCCATTAAGTTTCAAATTCTACACTGTAGCAGCTTTAAGGATCCTAGTGCATGTCAAGCGAGTCAAATAATAAAAACTGTTCATGGTTTATTCTCATCATCGGAGATCCAGAGTTCTCAGCGAGTTCCTCTGGCATCGAGTAATGCAGCTCATTAACTATGCCCTCGTAGGCGAGCTGCACCAATCACATCGGTGTATCTGATGTAGGCGGGGCCAGAGGCGAGCTGAACAGATGACGACAGTCTAATCTACCAGTTAGCTCCGCTGGTAGCTAAGCATCCGGGGTTCTGGATACCTCACCCCGTGGGTTGTTGTGATTGGTCGGAATGTTATCCAATTGCATGCAGTGAGATTTTCAAATGTACGAGATGGGTGACTTTCTTTACTCGATGCCAGACCCTTAATCTTTCGGCTTTGGGTCTGGATTTCCAGGCTGACGTTGAACCACAGGTCTGAAACCTGAGCGTTCACAAAAGGCACTAATTGTGTTAGACTAATACGTCTAATCAGACGTCGGGGGTCATTTTAAGCTGCATTAATTACATTGTTTGATGAAAATGTGCTTTGATTAGCTCCAGATTAGGTTGCTGGGAGAAAACACATTTTAAACTGGAAATATTAGCATTCATAAGCAGGTTTAATGTACAGACAAGACATCACGTTTCATGAACGGACTGAGAAGATGTGTAACACATAAAAGTGAGCAAACATCCAACCCAACTTATTAGAGGTTTCAGGTTCTCTTTAGAAACTTGCATTATGGACATTACCAGCACAAGATTTAAAGGGGAATTATGCAGTTTTTTTGGCTTAATTTACCTTAACTTAACAGCTTCAGAGTCGTTGGAATGGTTATATAACATTTTTTTAGTTGAATGGTGGTCGTCTCAATCCCCCCAAACGCCAGTGAGCGGATCCCCCCCCCCCCCCCCTTGCAACTTTGGACGAGCGAGTCGCCGGCCCCTGTAGGGGGGGCTCTATAGAGAAACCCATAGAGGGAGCGCTGTAGAGAAACCTGTAGGGGGAGCGCTATAGAGAAACCTGTAGGGGGGGCTCTATAGAGAAACCTGTAGGGGGTAGGGGGCTCTATAGAGAAACCTGTAGGGGGAGCGCTATAGAGAAACCTGTAGGGGGGGCTCTATAGAAAAACCCATAGAGGGAGCGCTGTAGAGAAACCTGTAGGGGGAGCGCTATAGAGAAACCTGTAGGGGGCTCTATAGAGAAACCTGTAGGGGGGGCTCTATAGAGAAACCCATAGAGGGAGCGCTGTAGAGAAACCTGTAGGGGGGGGGGCTCTTTAGAGAGACCTGTAGGGGGGGCTCTTTAGAGAGACCTGTAGGGGGTAGGGGGCTCTATAGAGAAACCTGTAGGGGGGCTCTATAGAGAAACCTGTAGGGGGGCTCTTTAGAGAAACCTGTAGGGGGGGCTCTTTAGAGAGACCTGTAGGGGGGAGCGAAGAAACAGCCAAAACTGCCTAGCGCCCCTTTAAAAGTGAGTAAGTAGTTGTGTTTTTAAAAGGAGAGGTGTTGTGATGTTACACTGCTGTAATGTCTGCGCCACTAAATGATGGGTTTGTACACAGAGACACTTTAGACTCCAGGGCTCTTCAGCTGTGTAAATGCAGAGCTGTTTTACAATACATGAAGCAACGGAGACTTTCACTTGTCAGTGAAAAACCATGTGAAACGACAAAATATTAGTGTTTCTTAGAGAGGGCTTAGCTGGCATGGCATGACAAATTACTGCCACTGCTAAAGAACAGACATGTTATTATAAAGACATTCTTCAAGACATCAGATGTTATGTAATATACTTTCTTTTAAGCAAATTGTAACCCTTCAAGAGCAGTTCATTGTGGTCTTCTTCAGCCCCTTTAACCAAATACATTTCATTTTGAGTGCTGCACTCTCTTTGGTTTGTGTTCCTTAAGCACAGAAATAGTGGACCAGCCTACAAACAGATGGCGTCATATGATCTTAAACAGACGCCAATTTAACACCGAAACTTTCCGCACCTTCTCAACGTGAAGGCGGGTGTTGACGAGTCCTTTTGTAGTTTGAATGAGAGAACAGCTGCTGGGTGTTGAGCTTCAGCTACACCCTTTGCTGTAGGAGTTGCAGATATCCAGGAAGACCATTCATATGCGTGGCAGAAATATTTGCACATCCAAACGTCTTCGCCTGTCGCAGGAACGATGGTGCAGGACAGCGGTGGGAAAAAAACAGACATACAAGTCTAAAAATAAGGCTGCCTTTGTGATGTGTTTCAATTTAAAACACTCTTCACACACAGCAAGCAGAGATCCACTGGGATCTCTTGATTAAAAACACTTGCTGTTACAATCTTGTTAGTGCCCAGTATTGTCTAGTACACGTCCCAGCCTACAGTTTTAGGATGAGGCTTAGTTAAACAGCCCGTAGAAGGTTTCCAGGTATGTTGAAACATTAATGATAACCATTACATCCCTCTGACGTGTCTTAAGTAATGTTGAGCCTGGTGTTGAGCCCATATACAGTATAGTGTAACTCCAGGTACCTGCTAGATGCTGCAGAGCATGTGTTGTTAGGATATCAGTAGTTTTATGTAGGATGCAAAAGTATAATGAAAGTACCCTGTATTCAGCCGATAGTTGCTACACTGACTGTCACAAGCCAATCAGATGCATGTTCTTTCATTCATCTGTCAATGCGTATGCATGTATACTATTTGCATAGTATATTAAGAAGAAAAGTCTCAAACCTGGTTATGTGGGAAATGGCTGAATAACTCATTGTATCCTGTTTTATCCTTATTATTTTCAACCGATGCTGGCTAGTAAGCACTTGCTACACATGTCTATGTTCTTGTATGTTGATTACAATTTTCATAGTCGTTTCTGTCAGTTATGATGATATTGCACATGTCAACTTAACTGCTCGGGTTACTTTCCCTGTCCGACTTTTAGATCTCGGAGCAATTAACTTGTTAAAGCAACGATGGCCATAACAAGACCCAAGCTGTAATTACTGGGATTATGCTTTAACTCCTCAGCTAGTGCATCTTGAAAGAGTATAAAACATAATTTGCCAGATCGAAACCATCTGGGCCTTTTACACCAACCAGCCATAAAACAGTGACACATACAAGTTGCCTGTGATGAGTCCAAGCACCAACAGCTTTGAAAGTTCAGGTAAAATCTGTCTCCAGCATTTTGAACATTTCACATTTTAGAGCATCTTAAAGGTCCCATGGCATGGCGCGGCCTCTGGCTCACCCATGTATGCTGAGTCCTTGGCAACAGCCTGGGTTCGAGTCCAACCTGCCGCCCTGTGCTGCGGGTCATCCCCTGTTCCTGTCACAATTGAATAAAGGAAAAGCCCCAAAAAATAATCCCATGGCATGAAAATTTCACTTTTTTTTAACATTAATATGTGTTCCCCCAGCCTGCCTATGGTCCCCTAGTGACTAGAAATGGTGATAGGTGTAAACCGAGCCCCGGGTATCCTGCTCTGCCTTTAAGAAAATAAAAGCTCAGATGGGTCGATCTGGAATCTTGCCCCCTATGAGGTCATAAGGGGCAAGGTTACCGCCCCTTTCTCTGATTTGCCCATCCAGAGAATTTGGACCCCCCCTTCAGATACAATATTAGGGACCACTAAGGTATATAAAGGGACTTCAGATACAGTATTAAGGACCAGATACTAAGGGACCACTAAGGTAGAGACTTCAGATACAGTATTAGGGGACCACTAAGGTCTATATAAAGAGACTTCAGATACAGTATTAGGGACCACTAAGGTCTATATAAAAGAGACTTCAGATACAGTATTAGGGACCACTAAGGTCTATATAAAGAGACTTCAGATACAGTATTAGGGGACCACTAAGGTCTATATAAAAGAGACTTCAGATACAGTATTAGGGGACCACTAAGGTCTATATAAAGAGAGACTTCAGATACAGTATTAGGGGACCACTAAGGTCTACATAGAAGAGCACCATGTCATGGGACCTTTAAAAAGGCAGAAGGTGTACCCCTCACTCCTGTACCAAACCTCACTCTGTTTTCAAGCATGTTTACACTGTGAGCAGGTATAAAGACCTTTCTCCATTCTTCAGGTCTGACAACATCTGTCCCAACCTTCTGGATGTATAAATGAATTATTTCACCAGATACAAGTAACACACACACACACACCACCGTCTCCCATCAGCATGTCCACACAGGCGATCGTCTTTTTTCACCAACACTGAGTCCAGGAGTCCCATCCTCTGTGTTAACCTTTGAAGTCCCAGTGTCTGGGATTCCCAACCTGTAAATGCTGCACCCTCGTACTTAGGTAGCGTCGCAGTACAAAACGTCAGTAGAGAGTAACAGGAAAGCAAATATTTTGTTATTTATATTATATAATAAATACAACAGTGTTCATATATTTTGTATGTAAAAAGGTTCTGCCAAAAAGGGTGACTGGCTAGCAAAACCACTCAATATAGAAGCAGCAGCAGAGCTGTTCATAAAAAGAATATATATATATATATATATATATATATATATATATATTGCCTATATTTTGAGTATATGGAGTCTTGCCATACAATCCATCTCAACTCCTGAGTTTGAGAGAGTGTCAGCAAGCTGCTTGTCAAAACACCTGACCTCTCAGCTACGTCATCTCTGAAGCTCCTGGTCACGGTCACACACAAAAAAAAAGAACCCCTTCTGCAGCATAAGCAGGGGTGTGTTTCATCTGAGGAGGAGCTGAACTTAAACTGAAGTCTATTATGGTAACTCCATACCACGAACTGCTAACCCTAATCAACCAGTTCCATCTTGGAGGCCAAAAGGCTTCCTGAGCAAGTCTTTCACCCCTAAAATATGTATCCATCTGCAGAAAAAAGGTGAGAATGAGGCCTCAGATGGTAACGTGAAACGAGTCCCAGCTGTCGTCTTTGCCGCTGATGCTCCCGTTCTTGCCCGCTGCCATCGTTGCCATCCCGTCTCCACCCTCTATGTCCGGCTGTTCCCCGGTGGGAGTGGCGCCAGACTCCGGGTAATACTCGTCATCCTCATCGAAGTAGCCGTGGTCCATCATGTTGAGGCTGGAGGCGGCACTCAGGTCCTGGCAGCTGCCCTTGTACTCCTGGATCGACTCGTGGAGCGACCACAGCTGGCACAGCAGGGACATGTCCTGCTGACGCAAACCCACCTGGAGAAAGTGGTATTAAGACCTGCGTTATATATGGTGATTGGGCTGAAGGTGTCTATGTTCCCTGTATGCATGCATGCATGTATGTGTGTATGTATGTGTGCATGTATGTACTGTATGTATGCATGTACTGTATTTATGCATGTATGCATGCATGCATGTATGTATGTATGCATGTACTGTATGTATGTATGCATGTACTGTATGTATGTATGCATGTATGTATGTATGCATGTATGTATGTATGCATGTACAGTGAGGAGAATAAGTATTTGAACACGCTGCTATTTTGCAAGTTCTCCCACTTAGAAATCATGGAGGGTCTGAAATTGTCCTCGTAGGTGCATGTCCACTGTGAGAGACATAATCTAAAAAAAAATATCCAGAAATCACAATGCTGCTGTACCAAATATTAACATTGATTTTCTCAGGTGTTCAAATACTTATTTGCAGCTGTATCATACAAATAAATAGTTAAAAAATTATACATTGTGATTGCTGGATTTGTTTTTGCATGCATATATTTACGCAATGAGATTTTTGATAAATAATCATCAGTAATGTGGATATAACGACTAAGTGGGTAACGGCAAATAATAGAACAGCTACAGCAGTCTGGTAAGTTCAGGAAATGACATCACGTTACTGTGATGCAGCCTTTAAATCCAGGAAAAGACACTAGATGCAATATTAGGATATTATGATATCCAAAATCTAAGACGATATCTAGCCTCATATCACGATATCGATATAATATTGATATATTGCCCAGCTCTAAGGGGATGATCATTTTTCTATCATTATTCTCATTTTCATTGAAAAATATTAAAATCTTTAAAATGATTTATAGTGTGATTTTTGCGAGGATCTGTACTAAACAAAGATGTTTTCTTTAGTCTGTAGGATACAATTTGTAGGTCGATATTACCCCCCCCACCCCTCGATTTGGATATTCCATATTGCGATTTCGATAAAATTTCGATTAATTGTGCAGCCCTAGTTTAAAGACAGCTTCTCGGCTTTATCATCGAGTTACTAGGCGTGTGTGTTTGTGTCGGCCGCTGTCCATTTCCTAAGGCTCTGAAATGCAAACATTTTGGACTACTTGCACCCATGAGTACCCACGGAGGAAAACATAAATAGTGCCTGTGGTGGACGTAACACACGTACGTCGCCATATTCATTTGCAAAAACTCACGCAAAATCAGGCGTTTAGGGCCGCAACAATCTCAAAAAAAGGCAGCGAAATCCTGGAGGGACCAGTATTTGTGATTTCCTCAGTGGACAATATGCATCTTTCTTACTTCCTATAAAATATGTGTTTTCTGATTCTAAACTTCAGCTACTTTTAGGCCCACAAAGAAAAATGCAAACTTGTTCAATACAGTTCTGACACTGACTGCCGTAATCAACTGTATGCAAATGCATGACCACATAGTACCATAAACACCCGAGGTAAACATAAAATCTGCTTTTCCACAATGCCTAAAAAGTAAAAATCATAAAAGACCTTTTTGAGATAATCTGTGATTGGTACTTCACACTACAGGTTCTCCAGACTCTAGATCATAGACAGTTAATATTAAATATATATACAGTCTATGCTCTAGATACAGCCTCAGACAACTAGAGCTGCAACTAGGCCTAATGACTATTCATTAGTTTGTCTGTCCACCAGTCCAAAACCAATGCAGCAAATCCTGCATAAGAAGCTGGAACTAGCAGCTTTCGGCCTCTTAATTATCCGATTATCAAAATTAATGAGGATCCATTTTCTGTCAATAAATAAATAAATCACCTTATCATTTCAGCTCTAAGGACAGCAATCGGGCAAATGACATTAATAAACTGACATCAGAGCTAAAACAATTAGTCAATTAATTGATTATTTGATCAGAGGACAAATGACCAACAAAATCTTTGATGATGATGATTATCGATGAATTAGAAAGAAAACATTATCCTTAGATGCACCCCTACCTGACATTATGACATTACTTATTCAAGCTTGAAAAACTAACTACTGGCAGGGTTGAAAGGAGCATTTCTCAGCTGACAGTGCAGGGACACTGCATTGTCTTCCATGGGCAGACATGTGAGCCAGACTCGGAGCCAGACTCGGGTCACACCGCTGAAACAGAGTCCTGAGCTCCATAAACTGGGGTGCGGCTTACAGATCCTAACATAGAGAACTACTAAACTAAAACTCATAGTAATACATTAACAACAACAAAGCAAGTAATTCTTTAACAGAAATCAGAATGGCAAAGGGATAGAGTTTCACCAACAGTCTGACAGTTTTCATCTAAAATTAGGAAAAGGTTATTGTTATGTACTGACCAACAGCCATGGAGTCTACCTTGATAATTCAACCTGGTCTGGTTCTGTTATGAAAATCCCTGCTGCTGGAAAGGGAGTGTCAAAGAGTGTAATAAGTGTCTCGCTGCGTTTACTGAATTAATGTCATAAGGTGTATTAACTCACTACAGGATGTGATGCTAGCTCAAGGGAAAAAGTGTTTACATTGAAGCTAAAAAAGGTATTAAATTGAGCTTAGAATAAAATCCTAATGTGGTTTAAGTTGTGTCACTAACTACAAAGCTTGTCTCTGGTTTTCTTAATGCCAGACTCCATTTATAAATATATAGCGTTTTATCTTATAATGCCAGCAAACGACTTGGTATGCTGAGTAGATAAGCTTCTATTTAATTAGTTTTTTTCATAACATCAGCATACATTTTCCTAAATAGAGCATAACAATGCACACAAAGAGTGTGTGGCCTTGTAAAAAATAACATATTTTACTAAAAACAAAATGAATGTATATGAAGATATATGGAAGCCGTTTATTTACTACATTAACAATAATAATATATAAATATACTGTCTTTTTACAGGAGGTGTAACTGTGAAGTAGGGCGGAGTGTTTGATTGTGTTGGGGTGGGAATTAAGTGTTAACTTGAAATATTGTCTATTTGTGGACTGGTCTTATGTAATCAAAATTCAATAAACACATTGTTAAAAAAAACAAAAAAAACAATGCACACAAAGCTGGTCAGTTTTACTATCTAGCTCTAAGATCTAGCTAAGTGGGCTGCTGCAAAAAGCGAGATCCACACCTGAAAGTTGATATTATATTTATGTAATGTAGTGTATAATAAATGGTATGCATGCCGAATTTACCAGGAGACTGTAAGAATTTCTCAAATGCCTTAAATTGTGTGCTAAGAGGCGTGTAACTTTGTATAATAGCCAGATTAAATCAAACTACTAGTTTCTTTGGGGGGATTTGGCATGCGGATTAAACCAGGGGTGCAAAACACAAAAATGAAATAAAATGAAATAAAATGAAATAAAATGCATACCATTTCTTTCCGCAGCAGAGCCAGGGCAGCGTCGAGGTTGGCCGGCTTGTTGGCCAGCAGGTTGTCGGCGTTGCTCCTGCCCCGGCTCAGGTCGTCCTGGATCATGGTCTTCTTCACGTACATCCTCTCCATGTCCCTCCAGGAGCCGCCGCTCGAGTTCAGCAAGCCGCTCAGGCTCTTCGGCAGGGGGGGCAGACCCTCGATGCAGGCCATCCCCCCCAACGAACCGTTCGCTGCCTTACCATTCATTGTGCTGCGGGTTCCTAAGCGGACAGATGTTGGTATTTACACTGAAGTTGACTATTTGGTGATTAAGTCCTGGAAATACTGAGAAGAAGCAGCCGTCTCCTGCAGCGAACCAAGCAACAGCCGTGGCGTCCAGCTTCTGCCCGGGGCGCAGCGTCAAGCTACCCGGTGCTCAGGTACTGAGTTTCCTGTACGATTATCAAAATAAAAGCCTCACTGGTTATGTCTGCTTGTCTTTGCTTAGTTCTTTTCTCTTCAGGACAACTCCGGGATAGGTTCACTTTTGGACAACAGGTGACTTTTAAGGATCTTTAATGTTGATCTACTGTGCCAACTTAAAAATGATTTGTTATGTATTCATCATTCTCATTTCCTATTCCAGAACTGTTCATAATGTTCATATTGTAATATAATAACATAATACTATCTATCCCAGTATCCTTTGCACTATGCTTCACATTTAAATGTGATTTCATCTGAAATGTAAAGGGCATTATAAATAAAATGTATTATTATTAAATTTATTAAATAATTGTTATTACACTCATGCCTCTATATTGTTTCTGTTTAGAGTATGTATATGTTAGTGTGTATATATTAGTGTGTATATATTAGTGTGTATATGTTAGTGTGTATATATTAGTGTGTATATATTAGTGTGTATATATTAGTGTGTATATATTAGTGTGTATATGTTAGTGTGTATATATTAGTGTATATTAGTGTGTATATATTAGTGTGTATATATTAGTGTGTATATATTAGTGTGTATATATTAGTGTGTATATATTAGTGTGTATATGTTAGTGTGTATATATTAGTGTGTATATATTAGTGTATATATATTAGTGTGTATATATTAGTGTGTATATGTTAGTGTGTATATATTAGTGTGTATATATTGTTTTGGTTGTTTTGTATGTGTAAGCACAGTGTGAGCAACTATAATTCCTCGTATGTGTCCTCATACCTGGCAAATAAAGCTGATTCTGATTCTGATTCTGATATATAGGCTAGCCTACAAAAATATTCAGCTTTTATTTTAGAGTTAAACTTCCTGTTTTGTTTTGAGAGTGTTTAAAACTTGACGATAGGATTGTGGCTGAGTGGTAGAATCCGCTTCCTGTCCTTTTAACACAGTGGCTGCTGGGCGTCTCCCTGCTTAACAGGCAGGACAACTCAGTCAGGATGTTAAAAAAATATGTCTTTTTTAATTTATATACTTTGTATACAACATGATTTGAACACCAGAACAGAACATATAAAAAGAGATATAATTAATTTTAAGCAAGAGATGAGAGTAAATGAAAGTAAATTTCTTTTAATAATATATATATAATATACTTACGTATCAATCGATACACATTTTCTTCTGAGTATAATCTTGACACATCTAAATACAAATAAAAATGACTTCCTTTTTACTTCAAAGTAAAAGCTTTTGAGAAACTAGTGTGTTTATGAACGCAGAGTTTACAAATATCATCAATAAATACTGTCTAATCATAAATTATTCAAGTTTATTGAATAAGCCAGAGGATGCATGAGTTTTGAAGACCTTGATCTCTGTATTATGTTCCGTCTCTGATAATAAAACATACGGTCAATACACTTCATTGGAAGTTGTTTTGGATAAAAGCGTCAGCTAAATGACATGTAATGTAATGTAATGTAATGTAATGTAATGTAATGTAGGGCAATACTGCATTATTAGCATTAAACTAAATGTCTGCCTATTGCTTTAATGGAATATTATGTCCATTTGAGTCCCTACAATAAAACTAATTGATGGATTTTCCCCCAGCAGAGTGCAGACAGAGGGTATGAGATCATGACGGGAGTGTGTGTGTGTGTGTGTGTGTGTGTGTGTGTGTGTGTGTGTGTGTGTGTGTGTGTGTGTGTGTGTGCAGAACAATAGTTTGGAGTATAAAGGACAGATGGTGGGCTTCACTAACCCCCCCAGCCTGCAGCCCTGTCACAACAGTAACACAACAATAACCTTGAAATCAACAAACAAAAGCATCACACACGCTCCTCTGCAAAAGGAGATGGGTTGTACCACACACACACACACACACACACACACACACACACACACAGGCAGGCAGATTGAAGCCTGGTATTTCTAACTCATTGCGTACAGACGGTCAGGACATGAACGTGGCTCAACAACCAGGTCTCTAGCTTGAGACATGCAGTATTACTCAAGACATGGCTCAAATAAATAATGATTTGAAGTTACTTTGCTTTCACAAATCAAAGTATTGGTCAAATATGTGTTTTCTAAAGTTGTCAGATATTGAAAATGATTGAAATTCCTTTTGTGAGCTGAGACGATCAATATATCTGGCAAAATAGTACCAATATATAGCTCAAAACGCCATTCAAGTGACAGCCTTTGATGTGGTTGATGCTAGCTTGTAGTTAAAAAATATGTCTAAACATGCTAGCAGTCATTTCAGGAACGACATGGTTGATGCTATGCTAACGTTAAAAATGCCATTCAAGTGACAGCCTTTGTTGTGTTTGATGCTAACTTGTAGCTAAGCTAGCAAACCATCTTGGTTAAGTAGGTCCATTTTTATGTGTTGACATTAAGAAGTCTCTAATGTAATAGCATCTTATATGCTACTTGTTGCCTATTGCAAAATATTATGTTTCAAACCTGCATATTGAATATAAATCGACTTTCCTTCGGGAGGGTCAGTCCCTGAGATGGCGCATGAACATGGAGCGTCTACCCCAGTTCATGCAAATGGAAATGTAAAATTTCAAGCCAAAAGAAATACTTTGAATTGATAATGGAGGTACATATTAATGAAAAAGGACGATATGATTTTGGATATTGGATTTTGATAAACCACTAAACATGTTACATGGTACACCTTTAAATAAGAATGCTCAGTGTTGACATACAAAATAAAACTACATTTTCTGTTAAATAGGTGTGTTCTGGGATGGATAATCAACCAATAATGAGACTTTTTAACAGTTTTAATTCCATGCTGGTCAACACAGTGTCATTATGTGATATTGGCATCACACCCCCGCTGTGCAGCTTAGTCCTGCACTCGAAAAAATTAGCCATCAGTCGACAGGCCGCAGCTGCACAGTTTAAAAAGCCTGCTCAAGGACAATCTGTTTTGTGTTGGTTTTATGAGCAGAAGGACCCTTCTATAAGCTTTCACCATCACCACCATCATCATCATCACCATCACCATCACTGCCTCCATGATCAAAGGATTAGGCGTATGATGGCACCCCCTGGGGATGCATGTAACGTAGCAGGCTCCGGTTAATCTGCTTGCTAAAAGCCCGATGAGTCGGCGTCATTTAGGCTGACTAACGATGGTCTACATTTATCTGCTAATGTCTCTGCTGGAAAGCAATGGATATCACTAAAGGGCCCAAAAATACAGTATAAAGTACTCGTGCAGGACACAAAACTTCTCCAGTAATACATTCTCTGATTGCTTGTCTTTTATTTTGTCTGCCTTCATTTTTTGAAGGCAGATTTTCATATCTTTTTGAAGATATGAAAGGGGAGAGAGAGGGGGGATGACATGCAGCAAAGGGCCACAGGTCGGAGTCGAACCCCGGGCCCGCTGCGCCGAGGAGTAAACCTCTATATATGTGCACCCGCTCTACCAACTGAGCTACCCGGGTGCCTGTCTGCCTTCATTTTCCTTATTTCTATTCCCTCCGCCCTCCAATTTTGCGTCTAATTGTCTTTTTTAATGTTTTTTTATGTCTTATCTTAAGCCCTTTGAATTTCTGTTTATGCAAGATGCAATGCAACGCATGCATCAACAGTAGATTTATTGACAATTTTGATAGTTAATTCAAGTCATTTATCAACAAATCTATTGGTTATTTGTAATTTATTGCCACATTTGTCAACTCCAGCGTCTCAAATGTGAGGATGTTCTGCTTTCCTCTATTTAAAATCACTGTTAAATCAAAATCTTTGGGTTTTAGGCTGTTGTTCAGACAAAATGAACAATACAAAGACGTCTCCTTGGGCTCTGTGGAACTGTGACTTTTCTTTTCTACAATTGTATGACATTTAATATTTGCAGATTAAAGTTAAAGTTACCATGATTTGCAGCCCTAAGGTACAAATACTGTCATAATTCTCTGCCTAATAACATATTTTCCACCACGCATAGAAAATTAGCTTCAACATTTTCCATAATAAATAAGTTATTTGAGGATTTTCACACACACTCTAAATCATGGATGAAATCACAGGCATCCACTAAACATGGCAAGATAAAGCCAATACCATCACTCAGTCTTAAATGAGTTATCTAAGAGCAGAAATCATCTAAAAATGATTCACATCAACAGAAAATTCAAGTAAAAAAAGAAGGAAATTAGCCACAGATTTGTATGTCCTTTAATGTGTTGCCATGCTTTGTGTTGTGTATTAACCATTTTTTCTCCAATTGAGAGACACACACACACACACACACACACACACACACTGGATAAATACATGTTTAAAAGAAAATGTGTGGTTTCAGTGAACGTGTACTGCCACTTATCCCGCTATCATTTATATATTCTCAAATGACTTGAAATGTGATGATCTCCCCCTACACTGGTGGTTTGGTGACTTGACATATGTTACATCACAGACTACAATATATATACTGTATATATATATATATATATAAAAAAAAAAAAAAACATAACAACATAGCAACCTAATAGCTGATAAATGATCTATGCAGAGAAAAAACTGGCACCTCTTCCAGAAATAATCACCCCCAAAGTGTGCCTCAGTCCCATCTAGCCGACACAACAACACTGCATTGAACTTGGAGCTTGTCTGGGATGCATCATTGTCAGAGACACAATGGGTGGGGGGGGGAGTAAGGGTGTATGTTGGTGTGTGTTTGGAGGAGGCCAGCTTCCTAAAGTGCGTCAATGTACAGCAGGTCAGGGATGAGGAGTGTCCGGAAAGAACAGCTGCTGTCACTGACATGGATTTCCCTCAGCGGGGGGGGGGACTCTGGAGGGGGCGGGGTTAGCATGAGGCATGGTTATTGTAGTGACAATTGTTTTATAGTATAAAATCACAAAATAAATATGTGGAAGATATGTCTACAATATACAAATACACAAAAACACATCAATGGTGCATTCAGGTACAATAGGTACAATAGTGACCAAAACATTCACCTGCTCTGGAGCCACTACATGGGTAAAACAGCTCCTTCCTTCTTTTGAAGACAGTAAACAATGAGTTTATGCTGCCTTCAAGTGCTCCCCCTCGTAAACTGCAACTTCCGAGCGCAGTGTGATTCACTTAAGTGTAATTTTGAGGTTTAGCATTGTGCATTAGCACATATTATACTGCACTAATATATGTCAGTCAGTCAGTCATATGACTTTTTATTACTTTCTCTTGTATTTTTGTACTACTCAGCATACTTCTTGTTCTTCTTGATGTGTGGGAAGAAAACCTCTTGACTGAATGAAGCAGAACATCCTGCACACTGCTGGCTCACCTTGGTACCAACCTTTCAGTCTGTAGTCTGAACATTAACTTGAATGTGACTCATTCTGCTTTCAAGTGCTCCTTAAAAAAAGTCAGAAATATGACTTGTTATTCATTCAAGCACACTAGGATGGAAATAACCAAACAAGACTTTATCTTCTTTATCTTATTTTATACTGATGTTGCTTTTATGATCTTACCTGTAGCACTTTGAGATTTGTTTAAATGTAAAGTGCATTACAAATAAAATGTATTATTATTATTATTATTATTATTCTTCTTTAAACATGACATTTTGGTCCCTCAAATACCAGAAGAAGCCCATGTGTTCTTACACAGATCTATCCTTCCCTTTAAAAAGTGATGCACGTGCAGCCCGCTGATAATCAGAGATGTGTGCATCAGCAGACTGTGGTAATTAAAATGGGATGGGCGTATGCTGACGTGCTTTGTCCCTGCCGCTGGCCTCCCTGCAGTCTCTCCTGCAGGGACAGGAGGGCATAGTCCTGATTACCAGCTGGCCTCCCCCTACCCGACCTTTGCCCTCCCCCTCCTCTTTCTGCTCACCCACCAGCTGTGTTACACCTACTTCCTGTCTGCCTCTCCGTGTCTGCAATACAATTCCTTTCACTATCAACAGTGTAGGATACTATGTGGACTTGTTTTTGTTTTTTTAAATGTACTCTACCAGTTTCTACACAATGAGACTGCAGGAGGAAACCCTGACACTGAAGATGCACAGAGTCATTAAGTGAAGTTAAGTTGTGGTCATTTTTAATTTTAATAGTTTGAGTTTTTCAGCACAAGATGATTAATGGTAAGACACTGGTGTGAATTATGCTCCTAAACAAAACACTCATGTAAATAGAACAGTAAAAATGTTTTATTTGGCAACACAATCTAGACATATTTAACAATGTCCTTAAAAAACACACACACAACGTATAAAGGTGGAACATACTGATATAAGATTCTCATGTTGTAGCAGCAAAATTAGCATTTTGAAGTGGAAACATTTTGCTAAAAATACAGTAATGTCAACGACCATAGACCTGACTGATGAAGTACATCAGTACTGAAAGACTAGACCCAATCAGATACCCGTGCACCTCCCGGAACTGCAGTGCAAATGTGAAGACTTGCTGAAATAAAAAGCTGGCGAGCTTGAAATCTGACTCCCAGACATCAGCGGAGGGCAGTCAGTGTCTCCTGCTGCTGTCTGGAGGGCAGCGGATGCAGATTTAAAGGTGGAGGATACACCAGACTACAGGAACCAGGCAACACATCCGCCCCTGGAGGAGGCTAAAGTAACCTTTCTACACATAGCATCATCTTCAGGGTTCAAACCAGAACGGATCTGCTTTCACAGCATATCGATCAAACTAACGCTCATCAAATGTAAGTGTAACGTGAAGGAGCCCAGAGCCCAGAGACCAGAGACCAGACCAGAGCCCAGGGACCAGAGCCCAGGGACCAGAGCCCAGGGACCAGAGCCCAGAGACCAGAGACCAGAGCCCAGGCACCAGAGACCAGAGACCAGGGACCAGAGCCCAGGGACCAGAGCCCCAGAGCCCAGAGACCAGAGCCCAGGGACCAGAGCCCAGAGACCAGAGCCCAGGGACCAGAGCCCAGGGACCAGAGCCCAGGACCAGAGCCCAGGGACCAGAGCCCCAGAGCCCAGGCACCAGAGCCCAGAGACCAGAGCCCAGGCACCAGAGCCCAGAGACCAGAGACCAGAGCCCAGGGACCAGAGCCCAGAGACCCCAGACAACAACTGAATGTCATCCTTAAAAATTCAAACTTAAAACAAGATGGCTTCAGTTACTGGTACAATACACAAACTTGCCCACGCTACCAAACAGAATTAATTAGAAGTGTTTTGCCTGATGAAAAAGACTAAAGATTAATTTACGTAAAAAGTGAATGACTTACATTATGTGTTAAGCCCTGCTGTTCTCTAGTACACTGACGCACACACTGTCAGACAGGCACTTGTGAGAGAAGAATTGCCATTATTACAGTAAGGTAATCACGCCAATCTGGTTGTAAAACTGTGTCCAACCATTCTTTTCAAATCAAAAGTGGAGTCAATTTTCCCTAAAATCAAAAATTGAGAAACTTAAAAAGGAGATCTGGTCCAACGTCAGATCAAATCACTTAAAACCCAACACAGCAAAGTCTCTGAAACCTCCCTGAACAATTTTAAAAGTCAGTGTGTCAATCAGCTCCTCCTCATTCAGGAGAGGCAGGAATCAAGATGCTCATTGATCTTTGACTCCTGCACCTTGGCTTGGCACGCAGGACAGCTGACCATCAGCGCAGAGGAGGAAGACGAGGAAGAGGAGGGGGTAAAACTAGAATGAAGAGAGGATGAAGAGGAGCCGGTGGCAGTTGCAGTCCTATGCTGCATTGCGGGCGATTTTGTCTTTCCCGACCCCCGTGATGCTGCTGAATCGCTGCCTGACGTCTTGTGGAAGAAGTCAACGATGCTGGACGAGCTTCTGCTGTCGTCCCACGGCCTCTTCCTCGACACCTGACCCCCGCCAGCAGCTCCTGATGCTCTGTCACCGTCAGAACGACTGAAGTACTCAGACAGTGTTGGTTTAGCAGGGCTGCCTTTGGTCCCTGTTGAAACTCCAGAACGGCTGGATTTACTAGGACTGGGCAGAGATGTTCTGGGAGAGGAGGTGGCTGAATGGTTATGAACGGTTAATGGAGATGCAAAGGTGGCACTCGCTGTACTGGTCGGGGATGTCCGTGAATCCCTTTGAGTGTCTGTGTCTGACGTGGAGGACTGACCCACTGCCCTGCTGAAGCTGTTGAAGAGGTCTTCGATGGACTTCTGCTTGGTTCTATCTGCTTCTTGGTTACGGCCGCTGCTGTGCGGCTTGGGGATTCTCACTGGCGAGCCGTTGATGTTGACAAAAGCTCTTGTGTTACTCACAGACCTCTTCATAGGCTGCTTCTGGCCCATGGAGGTAGCTGGTCTGACGGAGGCAGAGGCGCTAGAGATTCCTTTGTTATTAGGGCCCGGGCGAACGGGAGAGTTGAGAGTTTTAGCCGGAGATGAAGGGGTGAAGAGTTTCCTCAGAGAGGAAGGCACTTCAGGTGTGTGAGATGGGGAGGAAGACGTGGAGGACTGGGACATCCCTCCGAGTAGGAATCCTTTGCCACTGAATGGGATAATGCTCCTTATGTCCTGTGAGCCGGAGCCTGAGAGGGAGAAACCCATTATTACACCATGCTTCCAAAGGATTCTCCCACACATGAAGGGAAATTCACTCGACTTAAAGAGCTGCTACCCTAATGCTTAAATAAAAACATATTACAAACACATAGGGCTGCACAATGGGAGGATGTTGTTGAATACTGAGATAGCAATGTTACATGCGATAGATTAAAGGCATTTCCAACATTCTCTTATTGAACAAATTGAACATTGAATTGAATTAAAAAAAAATGCATTGCTGTAAAAAGTTAAAAAACTTTTTTTAAATTTGAAAGTGCCATTTTCATTTTTGAGTGTCTTTTGTGATGTGTCGCAGCCTTTTTATGCAGTTTATGGCAGTAGTAGTTTTCGCAATTAAGATAAAAAAACGATATATTGTGCATTTTTTGGGGGAGGGGGGGGAATCACCAGACGCCTCCCGATACGATATCATCACGATACTTATGCCACGATATGATATTATTGTGTATTATTGTGTAATTATAACCTTTATTCCAACTTCTAATTTTCCCCAATTTCTAACGACGTCCCCAAAAGGAAACTTCTCAACATCTGTTTCATCTAAAAAGAAACATTTCTCTGTTTGGTCATCTTCTATGTTATCGCTGCAGAACGGGACAAACTGACCAACACATATATATTATATAATATATAATAAAAGATCCTGTGTATCGATACAGTATTGCCACTGAAAATATTGCGATACTATGCTGCATCGACCCCCCCCCCCCGTACTGTGCAGCCCTTTCACAGCAGAACATACAGCAGAGGAGCATGCTCATCACCTGTAGTTGAACTTGAAGGCTTTCCATTCCCTGAGTCCTTCTTCTCGGAGGTCTTCCCATCCTTTTTACCATCTTTCTTGCCTTTTTTTCCGTATCCTTCAGGCTCCTTGACCTTGGTGTAGGTCCCTCCACACGTCCTCTTGTGGTCCTCCCACCAGGGATCCTGAGCAGATGGAGCCCGGTTCATGGCCCTCTTCACAAAGCCAAAATAGGGCCTACGGTGTTGACAGGGCCCGTTGCATTTCCACCAGTGCTGCCGGTACACATCGACCTCATCATGGAAACTGTGGTAGATCTGACAAGTGGACAAGGTTTATTCTTTTTTATTATCATTGCCATCTCTGTGAAAGGCTGTGACAAGACGAGACACTATCAGCTACATATGTGAAATGCGCAATAGAAGATACACCTACAGATATTTTTGTGCCACTGGCGCTGTTGATCCGGTTCATGTGTTTGCAGAACTCGGGGCCATGGCCGTCTCGGTCTCTGTTGTTCTGGGTCACAAACAGCAACGCGTGAATCATTTCATGGAGGAGAGTCTGTTAAAACAAAACAAATATAATTATTAATTAAGGTAAATCTGCTTTTGTCTTTTCAGTTCCAGCTCCATCTCATACACTGACACGTGTCCAGCTGGGACATGGGAGCTGAAGACAAAATGTGTCTTAACAGGCACCAAAACTTTAGAAAAAGACTTGAAATGGTATTTTTTTAACGAGATCTAACCTGATACCTTTCTTGGCCTATTTAACCCTCTAATCCAACTCTTAGGAAACTGGTTGCATACATTTCAAGCCTTATAATAAGCTGTTTGATCACTGATAAGAAAACATAATTAATATATTCAGTTGCGTGGTCTGTTTTCAGTAGAGCTGCAAAGATTAATCGATTAGCTGTCAACTTTTAAATTAATCGCCAACCATTTTGATATTTGATTAGTTGGTTTGAGTCATTATTTTAAGACAAAGAAGTAAACAATTCTTTGATTCCAGCTTGTTAAATGTGAATATTTTCTACTTTCTTCTCTCCTCTGTGACAGTAAACTGAATACAGTTGAGTTGTGGACAAAATAAGACATTTGAGGACATCATCTTGGGCTTTTGGGGAAATACTGAGCCACATTTTTTCACTATTTTTTTAAATGTTATAGATCAAACAACTAAATATTCAACAGATTAAATCGACTATGAAAATAATAATAGTTTTCTGACCCTTTTTTCTTTGACATTTGCAGTTTTGACACAAGTTATTCTCTTTACTGCATATTGATTTGAAATAGTTTGAATAAAAAGGCAAGTTGAATACTCAAACTGCCTCTGAGAAACAAATACTGGTGTATCGGTCCACCGTACCTCCACCAGGTCTTTTCTTGGTCTAAGCTTCAGCAGAGGCTCACTGAGCCGGATTGAACACAGACCACCTCGGCCCTCGTAAGAACACACACCTGCACACCTACAAAAAAGCACAGAAAGAGCGACAGACACATTACAGACGGCCCTTCAATAAACTCCATTTGCACCCAACAGCCCTAGTTTACTGTGACTGAATGTCCCATTCTGTAAAAAAGTGAGAATTCCACGTCTTTTTTTTAAATTATAAAGCAGGTGGAGGAGCGTTTTAGACAAAGGGAGCTGCAGGTATGTTCAGTATGAGAATTATAACGTGTTTTATGAGCCTTTTAACATGTTTTAGTAGAATGAACCTGAAAATGAGCATGATATGGGACCTTTAACCCTCGTGTTGTCTTCACGTCAAAATTGAAAATCAACACTTTTGTTGAGGCTTTTTATCGATGTTTTTAACTTTTTCTTACTTTTGTCCCATTTTTCATGAGGACAATATGAGGACAACATGAGGACGACATGAAGGCAACATGAGGACAACATGAGGACAACATGAGGACAACATGAAGACAACATGAAGACAACATGGGGACGACATGAGAACAACATGGGAACGACATGAAGACAACATGAGGACAACATGAGGGCAACATGAAGACAACATGAGGACAACAATAGGACAACATGAGGGCAACATGAAGATAACATGAGGACAATATGAGGACGACATGGGAACAACATGAAGACAACATGAGGGCAACATGAGGGCAACATGAAGACAACATGAAGGCAACATGAGGACAACATGAAGGCAACATGAGGACGACATGAGGACGACATGAAGACAACAAGAGGACAACATGAGGGCAACATGAGGACAACATGAAGGCAACATGAGGACGACATGAGGACGACATGAGGGCAACATGAAGACAACATGAGGACAACATGGGGACGACATGGGGACAACATGGGGACGACATGGGGGCGACATGAGGGACATGAGGACGACATGAGGGCGACATGGGGACAACATGGGGAGGGCGACATGAGGGGGCGACATGAGGACAACATGAGGGCGACATGAGGGCGACATGAGGGCGACATGGGGACAACATGAGGACAACATGGGGACGACATGGGGACATGGGGACAACATGAGGGACGACATGAGGACGACATGAGGACGACATGGGGACAACATGAGGGCAACATGAGGGCAACATGAGGACAACAACATGAGGGCAACATGGGACAACATGAGGGAACAACATGAGGACTGTTTTTTGACGTCACTACAAAAGAGGACAACATAACATAATACGTGACTTACATGTGTCATTCAACATGGGGGCTCCACTTAACCTCGACACCGCTGAGTTTCCCCCAGAAGAATGTGTCATTGAACTCCAGAAACATGGCTCTGACATCGGGACTCAACATGGGGGCCAAGCGTCTCCCAACATGGACGCGTCCATGGGGACGATGGGGACAACGGGGACCATGTCGGGCGACGGGGACGACATGAGGACGACATGGGGACAACATGAGGGCAACATGAGGACAACATAAGGGACAACATGAGGACAACATGAGGACTGTTTTTTGACGTCACTACAAACCATAACATAATACGTGACTTACAGTGTCATTCTTGGGCTCCACTTAACCTCGACACCGCTGAGTTTCCCCCAGAAGAATGTGTCATTGAACTCCAGAAACATGGCTCTGACATCGGGACCATCTCCCAGGACGCGTCCACGATGGACAAGCCTGTGTGATGAATACGATGATGTCTCGTATTCGTTGTCAAACTGCTCCTGAAGCCGAACCCTGCTGTGTGATGAAATCCTCATCCATTACAATTAAAACACTACGAAATCCTCATCCATTACAATTAAAACACTAGAAATCCTCATCCATTACAATTAAAACGCTAGAAATCCTCATCCATTACAATTAAAACACTGGAAAACGGGATGTTAGCTGAGTTAGCGTTAGCTAGCCTACGTTAGTTTGCTGAAGCTAACTAGCTAACGTAGCTAGCCACGTAGCTGGTACGTTAGCTTATCAATGTTTACATTAGCTTGCTGAAGCTAACGTAGCATGTACGGGGGTTCCCAAACAACAAATGACACAATCACCGTGCCAGATTACAGTCTGACAAATATAATACTCGTAAAAAATCCTCGAATCTGTGTCATGATTTAATTAAAACGTTTGTTTCTTCATGTTTAGACGGAGGTTTCAGTCCAGCTAGCTAGCGCCAACAGTTGCGTCAAGTACATCGCAATGGAACCAACGTATTTCCGTTTAGGATTTCAAAATAAAATAATTTTATTTTAATTTTTTTTTTTTTTTTTAATCTGTTTATTGATCCCCAATGGGGAAATTACAATTTACACTCTGTGTCCACACTTGGTTAGTTAACACACACAGTCCTGAACACCACACACACACATGCTCAGGATCTATACATGCACTAATGGAGAGATGTCAGAGTTACTGCCACCCCAAATTTTAATTAATTAAATGTCTGGAACAGAGAAAGAAAAACTGCGCTCATCCATTTTTTTTGTAGAAAAGGTGTGTGGCAAATATAGCATTTTCTTTTTTATTATTATTATTTATGTTCAAAATCTTAAAATTTTAAATCGTTGTAACCTTATACTCTTGGTATTGAACATATTTCCGGCTCTAGATTTGAATAATACTGGCAAACTTGACAAAACTTGCGCTTGTTTCAAATCTTTTTAATTTTATTAGTAGTAGTAAAGAACATAGGTACATCGCCAGTATGTATATACAAAAGGCAATAACACTGGTGCATAAACAGAAAAAAATATATGTATAAAGTAAAAAAAAAGAAATGTATCCCTGTAAATATATATGTAGAAAATGAGTGAAAATGTATTTGTGGTACATGAGAAATATATCAAATACAGTCTTAATTTCCTTCTTATTCTTAATTTCTCTTATAGTGTTGCTGTCTTTCAAAGGGTGCCAACCATAGACATATAAATATAATACATAATATCTTTATATGTCTATGGTGCCAATAACAACAAAGGAATTCTGGGAATTGTAGTCTTTAGGTTCTTCATTTCATTTTAGTAGTTGGCCTAACAAAAATGTACTCGGGGTTTTTCTGTTGTAGTTTAGTGTGTTAGTGATTGAATCAATGACAATTAGCAACATTTCAAGTCTTATAAATAGTATTTAAAATGCTGTCATTGTAGAAAGATCCTGACTTTTAGGAACGGACACATTTAACTTAAAAATATGTGTTTGGTTGCGATTTGTTGGCCATCTGATTTTCTGGATCTCGTGACGTTCAGGGTGTCAACCATACAACTTCCTGTTTGGGTTGAAAGCGGATATGAGCCAGAAGTCTTCCCCTGTCTCCATTTGTCCTTAATTTGTCCTTATTTTGTTTAAATATCACACATACACGATAGAAGATGTCGGAGACGGGAAATCGACTACGAAAGCTGCTCGAATCTCCTAATTTCGACCCGCAGACGTACGTGAAGCAGCTGTCCCAGCAGTCCGACGGAGACAGAGATCTGCAGGAGCATCGGCAGAAGATCCAAAACCTGGCCGACGAGACGGCCCAAAACCTGAAGAAAAACGTCTACAAGAACTACAGACAGTTCATTGAGACGGCCAAGGAGATCTCGTACCTGGAGAGCGAGATGTACCAGCTGAGCCACATCCTGACTGAGCAGAAGAGCATCATGGAGAGCATCACCCAGGCCTTGTTGTCCACAGACAAGGACGAGACCTCCAAAGAGATGCAGGCTGCTTTCCCCAAAGAGACCGAGGAGCTGAAGCAGAGGACTCTGACCTCACTGTTGGAGAAGGTGGAGGGGGGTAAAAACATCATGGACACCCCAGGGAGACACCTTGTTTACAATGGTGACCTAGTCGAGTTTGATGTAGACAACATGTCCCCCATCCAGAAGGTGCACGCTTTCCTGATGAACGACTGCCTGTTGATCGCCACCTGGCTGCCAAACCGCAGAGGAACCGTGAAGTATAAATACAACGCCCTGTATGACCTGGAGAGCTTCGCCGTGGTCAACGTAAAGGACAACCCCCCCATGAAGGACATGTTCAAGATCCTCATGTTCCCCGACAGCCGCATCTTCCAGGCGGAGAACAGCAAGATCAAGAAGGAGTGGCTGGAGATCCTGGACGAAACCAAGAAGAACAAAGTCACCAAGGACAGGCACACGAAGGAGGAGGAGGTCCCTATGTCTCCCGTGAGGGTGGAGACGTCCACCAATCCTTTCGATCAGGACGAGGACGAGCCAGCAGGCGCAGAAGAAAGTGTGGACCTCAGCCCGGAGTGGATCCAGGAGCTACCTGAGGATCTGGACGTGTGCATTGCCCAGAGAGACTTCGAGGGAGCCGTGGACCTGCTGGACAAGCTCAACGGGTACCTCAAAGACCAGCCGGTCACCCCGAGGGTCAAAGAGCTGAGGCTGAAGGTGGACGAACGTGTTCGGCAGCTGACGGAGGTGCTGGTGTTCGAGTTGTCTCCAGATCGGTCGCTTCGTGGTGGACCTAAAGCCACGCGCAGGGCCGTGTCCCAGCTGATCAGACTAGGTCCTGCTCACACATCACACACACACACCATGTTTAGGCTCGGACCAGACGCTTTGGTCCCAGTTGATTCTTTCACGATACATGGTTGCCATTTGTATTGCTGTTTTCATTTGTTGCAAATTCTCCATTAGATAGTATTGTGATTTTCTTTAACTTTAACAACAAAAAATGGAATAATCCACTTCTAGAGACAACATATCATGAGACATTACTAAAAAGTAATTGTTTTCTAAAAAAGAAAATGCACATCACATGTCAGTCAGACATTTATTTAATTTGGAAAGTACATAAAAATGAGGTAAATAATATGTATGTAATAATATGTGATGCTGGGAACGGATATGATGTAGTCGCCTTCGGCGGTAACTTATTAACAGAAAATGATGAATTGTTGGTAAAAAATTAAATAAACAATATTGATTTCCCGGGAAAAAGAAAACTGATTTTTAAAAATCTTCCCAAAAATAATTACAAATTGATTTCCCCCCAATATTGCATAAGGCAAACAAAAGCAGCAATATTAATATTTGTTTGAATAGTTTCTCTATCTTCAAACTAGAGCCTGACCGATATAATCGGCCGATATTATCGACCAATATTGGGCATTTCCCGATTTATTGGTATTGGTTGTGACAATAAAACAAATTATTGTCATATTATTTTAGTGAGAACTCATAAATAACTACAAATAACTAATGTCAGGGAAATCTGTTCATGTTTTATTACGTGTTTCTGGACTGGGATTTGTTTTAAAATATATATATTGGCCGATATATCGGAATATCGGATTTTTAAATAACCAAATATTTGTATCGATATCGGCCTTAAAAATCCTTTATCACTTAGTAATTATTAGGATCTGCGTTTTTCAGATATGTGTTGTAAGGGCGGGGCGATATGGCCTGAGTCTTCCATCCCGATACTCTGTAGGTCATTTCATATCTTGATAACAAAGTACACATATCAGTATAGCATGTTTTCTGGAAATGTAATCGATTATTTGAAGTAACACATGGAAAAGCCCCAACTATGCCGTGTCTCACATTAGATCAAATATCTATCTATCTATCTATCTATCTATCTACCCACCCTATCTACCTACCTATTTATTTCCTTCCTTCCTTCCTTATGTATTTGCAGCCAGTGTGAGTTGTCCTCATGTGTTTCAGGCCAGTCCACCAAGGCGTGTGAGTTGTTTCTGAAGAACCGCGCTGCTGTAGCAGTCCAGACGGCCATACGCCAGCTTCGCATAGAAGGAGCCACGCTGCTCTACATCCACAAACTCTGCAACATCTTCTTCACCAGCTTGCTGGAGACGGCCAAGGAGTTCGAGATGGACTTTGCAGGGAACACAGGCTGCTACTCCGCCTTCGTGGTCTGGTCCAAATCAGCCATGAGGATGTTTGTGAACGCCTTCAGCAAGCAGGTAGGAAGAGGAGCAGACAGACAAGCAACAGCCTGTCAAATACGGGAAAAGATGAGTTAGTACTAAGAGGGCTCCGATCAGGGTTTTGGGGCCGATGACCGATTGCTGGAAGCAGTATTGGTTGGTACCAATCACTGGTCACCGGGTCTCTTTGAAGCCTTCTATTTATCATGTCATATATTTATCATATATTCATTTTAATAGTCTTAACAACAATGCACTGTATACAGTAACTCCACATGTGTTCATTCATAGTTTTGATGCCTTCAGTGATAATGAGAAGGTGTGTCCAAACCTTTGGCCTGTACTGGATGTATTCAAGTTAACAGAAGATAATGTTAACTGTGTTAAATTAAATGTTTAGAGAATATAGCAGTAATTGTTTAGCTTCTTGTCCTAGCTCAAAATCTGAAAAATGTCCTTTCAATCACTGCAGACATTTTTTCAGTAGTAACAATTTTTCCTCTCGAGTAGTGCGTCATCTGATCGGCCTTTATGGAGACCACCAACTATTTAAAGCCTTTATCAGCCGATAACGATCAATGACTGATCAATCGGAGCACCCTTATTTAGTACTGATATCTGTGATTTAAAAAAATATATATATACATACAGTATATATATGTGGACTACAAGTCAGAAGTTTGAGCCTAACCTATAAACGTTGGATACTGTGTATTATTTCTAAAAACAAATACAAAAATCTAAGCCAAACTATGGCGAGAAGTCAGGTCAAAAACTAATTATTATGTTTTTTTTGTACTTAGTTACCTTGCTAACTACCTGCCCATCTTATTCACCTGTTACATTGAAGGTAATTGAATAAACTGGCATGGGAGGTAACATATTTTAAAAGCATGTGAAAATATATTTGTTCTTGTGAAATAGCTAAAAAATGGAACCTAATGAAGTGCGTTTTTTCGTCTTGGTCAGGTGTTTGACAGCAAGGAGAGCCTGTCGACAGCAGCCGAGTGCGTTAAAGTGGCGAAGGAGCATTGTCAGCAGCTGACTGAGATCGGCCTGGACCTGACGTTCACCCTGCAGTCCCTGCTGGTCCGAGACATCAAGGCGGCGCTGCAGAGCTACAACGACATCATCATGGAAGCCACCAAGCACCGAAACTCCGAGGAGATGTGGAGGAGGATGAATCTCATGACCCCCGAGGCTCTGGCTAAGCTCAAGGTGGGTTTGGCTTTCACGTTGTGTTTCATGTCTTTTCTTATTTTCTCTGTTGGTGATGGGATGTTAGTCGATTGTTGAACATTTCCAGCTTCTCCATTGTGAGCATTTGGTGCCTTTCTCCCTTTTATATTTATTCATTTACTTTATTTAACCAGGGAGAGCCTCTTTGAGATTAAAAATCTCTTTTTCAAGAGTGTCCTGGCCAAGACAGGCAGCAGTACAACCACACACCAACACAAAATACACAAAAACACTAAAAACACTGAAAATACTGAAACAGCAAATCAGTGCCTCGGGACACACCGAAGTGATGCCGACTGCCGGCGGCAGCTGATTGGACGAACACGTCACATGGGTCTGGTTTCTCCGGGAATTCAAAGCCAGACCATCATGGCGGCTCGTTCAGAATACAATCTCATATTTTACTATATTTTACTCACAGAAATGTGTTTCTGAAAACATTTTAAGCGAGAAATAGTTCGTGCAGCTGCTGAATCTGTCTTCATCTATCTCACACACACACACACACACACACACACACACACACACACACACACACCCCCACACACACACACACACACACACACACACACACACACACACACACACACACAGCTGCTGAATCTTCATTTCATATCAACAAAGGTCAGTTTAAAAGATTTTCGTCAGATTTTGAGAGACTTGTCACGCTCATCCCGCTCCTTGTTTCTGGGTTGGCTCTCCACCAATCAGATTGGTCATTTGAGGCCGACTGCCGGCAGTGCCCGCCTACCGACCGAGCATGTCAGGTTGGCCAAAATGAAGGCCGCCGCCCCCCCCACTGGACTACGGCACGGAACCTCCATGAACACAGTATATGCTAAATCAATGTGACATTACCTTCTGAATCTTTTTCTTTGCAGGACGAGATGCGTAGCTGTGGCATTCGCAACTTCGAGCAGTACACCGGCGACGACTGCTGGGTGAACCTGAGCTACACCATCGTGGCCTTCACGAAGCAGATGATGAGCTTCCTGGAGGAAGGCCTGAAGCTCTACTTCCCCGAGCTGCACATGGTGCTGCTGGAGAGCCTGAGGGAGATCATCCTGGTGGCCGTGCAGCACGTGGACTACAGCCTGCGCTGTGAGCAGGACCCGGAGAAGAAGGCCTTCATCATGCAGAACGCCACCTTCCTCCACGACACCGTTCTGCCCGTGGTGGAGAGTCGGTTTGAGGAGGGCGTGGGCAAGCCGGCCAAACAGCTGCAGGACCTGAGGAAGAGCACCAGGCCGGTTCGAATCAATCCAGAGAGTACCACATCTGTGGTCTAAGACTGCAATAAAGGACCATGGGCTTTGGCATTTTCAACTCCCATTCTTGGAAATAACGGCTCGTTGTTGGTTGTTTTGAGATTGCAGGACAAGAAATGACAGGATGCATCTTGGAGAACAGCAGATTACGATACCTCAAGATGGGTATGTGTGAAAAGCTACTTTGCACCTAAATTTGTACCAACTCTCGCAAAAATGCCTGTTGATATTGATGAAAAATGATCTGATATTAGTATTGTTTTCTCAAATCCCTCGCTGCGAGACTAACCAAGTTAACCAAGAAGTGCGTCATTCCTCAAATCTTTGTAATCGACCAATGAGAATAGGGTTCTTCGGGACACATTTGAGACAAACAGCTGATAAATGTATGCTCATTTCTGATCATATGCCATTTTGTGCATGTGTGTGTCCCTGTTTTTTCTGAAATGTTGTTACACAATTGATTACAGATATTGGCAATATCTGATCATAATTGAATATGTGTGTACTCACCATGAAAAGCTAATGTTTATGCATAAGTTGGAAACTTTTAGTTTCACGCCACAGGACCATTATTAGACACTAAATAGTATTCTAGCTGCTAGGACTGATTAAAAGGGATGACTGAAAAGAAAATGCACTGGTAAAATCTGAGTTTCAACAACACACATGAAATTCAATAAAGATCTTCATGCACAATCTATGTTTTTTGTATTACATTGCACTAGCTTGTGGCTGAGGATGTGTTCCTGCTTTATAACAGAATGTATTCAGAGTGAATTTCCCATATAAAAGTAGCCTGGAGGCCAGCCAAACTTAGCCCCGCCCACAACATTTGAGGTGGGGAAGTTCGGTCTGGACTTGATCCGTTGTGGAGCAACTGTCGCTCCCCGATGTGAGTCGAGTGCAGATTTGAGTCCCGCGCCGCGTCACTTTGCGACAAGTAGCATATAAGATGCTAACGAGACTTCTGTAACGTCTGAAGTAGCCTCCGAGATGCTAACGAGAGACTTCTGGTGGTTCTGGCATCCTTACCAGATGCCAGAACCACCTCAACTGGCTCCTTTCGACGTGAAGGAGCAGCGGCTCTACTCCGAGCTCCTCTCGGATGACTGAGCTTCTCACCCTATCTCTAAGGGAGACCCAGCCCCCCTCCTGAGGGAACCCACTTCGGCCGCTTGTACCCTGGATCTTGTTCTTTCAGTCATGACAACTTGGTGCTGACTGAAAGTCCTTCTCCATGTCTTCTCCGAACTTCTCCCACACCCACTGCTTTGCCTCTTTCACAGCAGAGGCTGCAGTCCTTTGGGCCCTTTGGTACCTTGGCCGCTTGGATCCTGGATCTGGTTCTTTCGGTCATGACCCAGTCTTCATGACCATAGGTGAGGGTAGGAACAAAAATTGCCCGGTAGATCGAGAGCTTTGCCTTTTGGCTCAGCTCCCTTTTCGTCACAACGGTGCGATAAACAGAATGTAATACCGCACCGGCTGCTCCGATTCTCCGACCAATCTCACGCTCCATGGTCCCCTCACTCGCCAACAAGACCCCAAGGTACTTTACGTGTGTCTTGCAGTTGTTCCTGCAGCCAAAGCCAGTCAGCCCAAATTGGATTGTGTTGTTGCAACATGACAACAATCGCTCCTCTCTTTGAGTGAAACATTTCCCATCAGCGACAGGCCCGGCGTGCCACGATGGCAGACGCTGATATTTTTAGACTCTGTTCATGATTGTTCTCTCTGCCTGTAACAGCTCATGTAATCATAAACACTGATGTGATCGAGGGCTCGAGGAAAGCCTCGGGTGAAGTTATCAGCTCATCTTCAGAGAAGAAGCATCAGGCTGGTGGGATTATTCAAGAGGAATTAATTCATCCAACACAAGGAATATATACAGGGAATATTTCACGTGATGAATAAATGGTCATTTTGATTCTTCAACAGCAAAGGTTGACATTGTAGTGAAGCTGCTGCCCAAAATGAATGAAAGTAGAGATTTGTACTTGGCAAAGAGCATTGGGTGGAATCAATCATGTTATTTTGGGGAATTAAAAAGAACATTGATATAGGACAACATGAGGACAACATGAGGACAACATGAGGACAACATGAAGACAACATGAGGACAACATGAGGACAACATGAGGGCAACATGAGGGCAACATGAGGGCAACATGAGGGCAACATGAGGGCAACATGGGGACAACATGAGGACAATATGAGGGCAACATGAGGGCAACATGGGGACAACATGAGAGTAAAAAGTCTTTTAAAGAAAAACTCAAGTTAGTCAAAGTCAAAGTCTGCTTTATTGTCAATTTCTTCACATGTCAAGACATACAAAGAGATCGAAATTACGTTTCCCTCTATCCCACGGTGGAGACAAGACATATTTTACACACACACGACCACAGACAAACATAACATTCAAGTAAACTATATAAAAAGTAAAAATAAGAAGGTACTACTTGTCACAAAATGACGCGTGCGCAACTCAAATCTGCACTCGACTCACATCGGGGAGTGACGGGTCAAGAACCGATTCTCAGGGACTCAAGCATCATTCTGAGAGGAATACCAACACAAAAGCATCAGAACAACAAGGTAAAACTGGTCAAACGTAGCTACTTAAAACTGACCGCTCATATAACAGGGGATGGAGCAGCGTAACCATTAGCCATGTGCTCAGATTAGTTGGGAAATGGTGAAATAGTCCTTTATATCTGGTTGTGTATCTGTGCAAAGTAGACTAGTTGTTGCCCCAGCATTGATCAGTCTTTAAACCCCACTGATGACTTTAATGCATTGTACAACAGCGGTAGGAAGATACATTTAGTCAAATACTGTAGCTACTTAATTACATGTTTGGGGTACTTGTGCTTTAAGTAAGGGCTACTTTACATTTTTACTCCACAAACCATTCATTCAGATTCTTTTTACTCCACTTAAGTTATTTGATAACTTTAGTTAGCCTAGATTTTATTGATCCCTGGGGTAAACTCAAAAACTGCACTCTTGACAGAAAATGTAGCCTGAGTTCAATGCAATCTAAAAAAATAACCCCAAATCACTCTTCATTGACTGTAATTTAAAGGGAATAGTGCTGTTGGGAGTGTGGATTTGCTCCAGGAGTATCGTACAATGATTGCTAGTATACTTTCAGAAACCATTTAGACGTCTGCATTACTGTCAAAGTGACAATTTAACTCAAGCTCAATTTAACTCCATGTCTATCACACTGAGCTGTCAACCCTCTGAGCCCTAAGGCCATTTTTACAGTTTATTGTCCGTCTGGATTTATTTAATATCATTTATATATCACCCCTGGTGTCTACAGTCAAGATATCAACATAATTTTTTTCAGGACAAACTGGGTTAGTAGAATATTTGGGTTGCAGTGAGGTCACTTGCATGTTAAAAATGGTTGTAGGGCCTTAAAGACAAATAAATAAATAAAAGGGAACATGACTCTTCCAGATATGTATTGGTATCACAGACAGATAAATAATAAATAAGCCATTTTACTCTCTAAAACACTTCCCATATGTCCTGGGAGTCACACTGTGAAGAAATAATCATTATAACTTATACAGATGACAAAATACAGACATTTTTTCAAAGAAAGTCCAGACGCTATTGCCCTCGTGACATTTACTTATGCCAATAATAACATAATAATGTCATATTTATTGATATTACACCCACAGCAATGCTACACAAGCATTTGTGTGTCTAAAACAGTTCTTCTATATGCAAAAATAAACATTATAAACATTATAACTCATATAAAGCACATACTATTTACATTTCTTCAAAAAAGGCCCAAATATATAATATATAATGCAAATATATGCCATATCTCAAACCAATGAGGCCATTTCCTCTATAAAACGGTAGATATCTATCTTGTTCACTATAGCATCTTTGATTGCATACTAGACACGTTGACAGGAAGTGTTGGGAGTGTTAGCATCTTTCAGCCTCCATACTCTTTGGCTGATGTCTCCCATATATGGGCATGCTGGGGCCTGTACTTCCGTAAACAGAGCAGACACGGAGCAGCACGAGCTAGCGCGAGCTAGCGGCATAATTGAGCGAAAACGCGATGAATTATGGACATAAAGTTGATAAATCTGGGATTTAAAGGTTTGGATTTAAAGCCCAACAACCCCCCGAAAGAGGCTGCAAGTTCCAGGCTGGATAGAAAACCACCTGTAGAGGCTAGAAGGACCCGGAAGAGACCTCCGGGACCGCTAACTCGTTAGCTTTTGGTGAGTCGCTGCGTTGTATGGCTAATAAGTTATTAAACTATGAATCAGAGGTGCTGTTTATGATCGTGGGCGAGCCTCTCGGTCTCACAGGGTGATTTACAGCCCTGCCTTTACATTTTTATGATGAACAAGTGTTATATGTGTGTTAACCTACATTTTATGTAGACTTAGACTTCTCTTTATTAATCCTTTTGGGATGACTCCCGCAAGGAAATTTAAATTCCAGCAGCAGTTTTCAGCAAAATACAGTAAAAAAAAAGACAGTATAAAGATAACAATAATAACAGTAATAATTATTATAACAATAAAACCTTTGGCTATAAAAAGACATTTACCATAAATTGTCAGTTAAGAGCATGTATCACTGCACATGAATAATATTTCCTCTTTGGGGATAAAGGTGGGGTGAGAAATTTATGAAAATATTTGCCACAGTTAGGGGGGCCAGAAGGGGGTCTAGGCTTTATATTAAAGGACCCCCCCATCCCCAGAGAACCGCCACTGCATGTCCTTAACCCTTGTGTTGTCCTCAGGTCAAATTTGACCCATTTTGAAAAAAAAAATTCTGTATTAGAAAAGTGTCTTTCAACCAAAATTTCAGAAAAATAACGCGGATTGTTCCACACATTGTTCTTCACGAGTAAAATAAATGATCAGCCCACTTTCTTTAAATTTGGATGTTTTGTTAAATTTTTATAGTATTCCAAAACATTTTTTGATGAAAGACCATTGAAAAAAGTGACTAAAATGTCCAAAAAAGCTTCAAAATAAAAAAAAATAACCACAAAAACGTCAAAAGCCACAGACAAATAATTGACCAAAACATCACGGGGAAAAGCAATAAAGGTTTAGAAAAAGACTTAAAAGAAAAAAAACTTCAAATAAAAGGTTTCAATTTGTCCCAGAAAAACAAAAAAGTTGCACAGTTGACGGGAAGACAACACAAGGGTTAAGAAGAAACTTGGCTCTTAGAGTGTGTTAAAGGTTAAATCTGGTAATGAGAGCAGAGGTGGGTAGTAACGAGGTACATTTACTCCGTTACATTTACTTGAGTAAGTTTTTGAAAAAATTGTACTTCTAGGAGTAGTTTTAAATCACTATACTTGTACTTGTACTTGAGTAGATTAGTGAAGAAGAAGCTACATCAGGCTACAATGAGCTCCTTACTTTTCTTTTTACCTCGTTGGTATTCTACGCATCATCGTTTTACCCTAGCGTAGAGAGAGAGAGAGAGAGAGGGAGAGAGAGAAGGAGAGAGAGAGAGGGAGAGAGAGAGGGATAGAGAGAGATAGAGAGAGAGAGGGATAGAGAGAGAGAGGGAGAGAGAGAGAGAGAAAGAGAGAGAGAGAGAGGAGAGAGAGAGAGAGAGAGAGAGAGAGAGGGAGAGAGAGAGAGAGAGAGGGAGGTCCCTCCCCCCGGCCTCATAGTGAAACCATGGTTACCTTTTAGTTAAAGTGGTAACAGCAGCTACATTGTGCTGCGTTTAGTGTCGACCAAAACAATCGGACATGTGAGCGTCCAACAACTCAACATCTAACCTGAGGAGACGTAGCGGTAGTTGTAGTTGTTGCTGTGGAGAGGTGGATGTTTGTCTTTTAGGTTACATACAGGATGTTTAACATGCAGTATCCATCCAAATCTGATGGGACAAGTCTCTCACTTAAGCTATGTTGTAATTAATAAATTAATTTTAATTTATTTTATTGATTGGATGAACTATAATTTGCCTAAAGATGATTATTTTGTATTTTTGTCGGTCTGGTTGATGCTTGTGTTAAGAAATAAATCAGACGTTACTCAACAGTTACTCACTACTCGAGTAGTTTTTTTCATCAAGTACTTTTTTACTCTTACTCAAGTAATTATTTGGATGACTACTTTTACTTTTACTTGAGTCATATTATTCTAAAGTAACAGTACTTTTACTTGAAAACAATTTTTGGCTACTCTACCCACCTCTGAATGAGAGTAATTGCATGCGTGCATATGTGTATATCCTTTTTAAAGTGGGTGTTCACACTCATGTCACCACACAACGGATCTGAATCCCATGTAACGGGACGCTAACCTGGCTGATTTATGCAAGAGCTGTCCCAGTGGGTGGAGTTACTGCTGCACCCTGAGGGGCTTCAGCCACGGCTGCTGTCTGGTCAATTAAATGTTCAGCTAACACAGAAAGCTAATGTCAAACAACACAAAGGTTACTGGATCCAACTGACTGATCTCCATCCATCTGTCCCGGTGGGACCAAGCATCTTATAACATCCGCTAGTCTGTTTGTTTGTGTGCTTCACCTTTATTTGGTATGATCATCCGTCTCAGACTGACAGGCAGAACAAATGCAGAGTTTTCAGGGTAGTCACGATAAATGATCATCATTATTATCATCACAACCTCCATTACTGTTGACATAATGATTGACAATCACGGCGTTTCTGTTCCCTGTACAAACCTTAGAGGATAGAAGACTTTTTCCTTTACTAACAGAAATGAAGGGAGTTTTTCTTTCCTTATTTCTTTTTAAAATGCTGAGCAGACGAGCCGGACAGTAGCTAAGGATCTACAGGCCGTGCTAGGAGTTGATGGACTTTAAATTTCATACTACTTCATACTTCTACTCCACTAATTCAGATTCAGATTGGTCTGACTTCTAGTTACTTTGCAAATAATATTTTTCAACTCAAAACATATGATCAGTTTATAAAATATGATGCATTGTATTAAATTAAACCATCAAAAAAGTAGTTAAAATGAGTCCATGTGACCAGGTATGAAGCTAAAATGTTGGTTAAATATGAATTAATATAAGAATGAATAATAAATACAATCATAAATAATACTATCAATAGTGATCATGACATATAGAATAGGCTATAGTCAGATTTCTGTGTATAATGAGTACTTTTTTGTTTCTGTAACTATTAAAATAATGTTACAATGTGTTTTCGAACCATGATTATAATATTTCTGGTCTGCAACGTGGCAAACCAAATCAGACAATTAAAATAGCCTTATACAAAAATAAAATGTCCAACAACAATATAAGATAAAACATGGATAACTCTATAAAAACAGAAGAGACAAATACTGAGAAAATAACATGACAATCAGGGGAATCTTTGGTGTTTCAGAGCCTTTAAATTAACTCGATCAATCAACTCAACCTACAATCCCCGCCCCTTTGCGCCTGCGCAGAGCCGCATAGGGAGCTGTCCGTGTCACTCGGTGCTGGAGTGTTTTCACTGAAGCTGCTTCTGCCCCCCGGTCCACAGAAACAGACAGGATCGATGGAGGAAGAGTTAAAATGCCCCGTTTGCGGTTCTCTCTTCAAGGACCCCATCCTGCTGCCGTGCTCCCACAATGTCTGCCTGGCCTGTGCTCGGAACATCAGCGTCCAGACCCCGGAGGGGGGAGAGACCCCGGTGCAGAGCCGAGCCTCGGGCAGCTCTGACTACGACTACCTGGACATGGACAAGATGAGTCTGTACAGCGAGACGGACAGCGGATACGGCTCCTACACGCCGTGCCAGCTCAAGTCTCCAAACGGGGTGCGGGTGTTTCCACCGGCCAACCACCCCCGACACTGCTCCCTCACCTGCCCGCTGTGCCACCGGAGTGTCTCCCTGGATGAGCGGGGGCTCAGGGGCTTCCCTCGGAACCGGCTGCTAGAGGCCATCGTGTCGCGGTACCAGCAGAACCGCCGCGCATCCGCCGCCTCTTCTTCTAGCGCGGTGAAGTGCCAACTGTGCGACCGCAACCCGGTGGACGCGGCGGTGATGTGCGAGCAGTGCGACGTCTTCTACTGTAACGCCTGCCAGCAGCGATGCCACCCGTCCCGCGGTCCGCTCGCCAAGCACCGCCTGGTGCCGCCGCCGCCGCCGCAGACCCACGCGGCAGGAGTCGGTGCGGCGAGCGGTGGAGGCGGCGGCGGTCAGCTGCCGCCCGCTACCGCGCGGAAACCGGCCACCTGCGTGGATCATGAAGCGGAAAACTTCAACATGTACTGCTACAGCTGCAAGACTCCGGTGTGTATGAAGTGTTTGGAGGAGGGGAAACACGCCAATCACGATGTCAAACCGCTGGCTGTTATGTGGAAACAACACAAGGTGAGCGAACACACACACGCACACGCACACTCACACGCACAGACCTACAGACACAATTATCATGCAGAGTGAACCTAATAGACCTGAATGCCTTTTAAAGCCATATAAGCTACTATTGAATCCAATGAGCTGTAGCCTGTATGCCTTACACACACTATTGCATCTCTGCTCTCAAACACACTGTGTATTACCTGATGTGCCCTCACTGACATTGAATAGATTGCATCAATCACAGTCTTCATGTTAAACTGTTATGGTATTAAAGTGATATACCGGTATACTAGTTATTATCTATCACCGTACTTGCTTTCAAACCTAATCCTTTCCCATATTAGGGAATGAGAGGATGCTACACTACGAGGTGGAAAAGGTTGGATAAGGGAAAAAAACACGCAATCCTGTGTTGAGTTTACTGAATGTGGGACACATTGTAAATTAGAGAACCCTGGCTGATTCACACGTAATTAATAATTACTGTAGGCGTAACCCCCGCTGTGTGTGTGAGTGTGTGTGTGTGTGTGTGCACACGCAACATGATTCATCCCTTGATGAGGTCACACAGCGTTGTGTTGCTATTTCATGCATTACTGGCTCACACGTACTGTGTGTGTGTGATGTCAGTAGTGACTGTGGTGTGGGAAGGAGTGTTTGGCGTATTTCCTCAGGCAGGATCAGGACGGAGGGAAGAATCCAAATTAAGCTTTTATTCAAGTTTTAAGAAATATGGTTTGAAAATATGTGGTTTAAAGGACATATGCATATAAAGTAACTAAATACATTTACTCAAGTACGTTTTAGGGCATTTTAAGGTACACATTCTCCCTCTACTGTAGCTGTTGAGGTTTGCAGATTAAAAATATTCAGCAGGTAAATAGATTGAACTGTGTGTTTAGGGAGAAATGGAAAGTGAGTTCCATTTTGCATACTATGATGATATAAATGTGTTAATTTACAGCAAAATGGCTTGACACAACCCTGAAATATTCTGCTGTACAGATGATCAAATGGACTGGTGAACATTATTCAAATTAGTGTTGAATTGGTATTCTTCCAATCTGGTTTATATTAATTTCAAGCATAGTTACATTTATGACACACCCACACACACACACACACACACACACACACACACACACACACACACACACACACACACACACACACACACACACACACACACACACAGCTGATCCTAAACCACTTACCGTGTTTTGCCATCCAAACTCATCCCACCTCGACTCTCCCCCTCTGCCTGCTAAAAATCACCCGTCTGTTTCATTTAAGGATGATTTACGTGATTTATGATTTAATTCATTTTTAAACGACTCTTTCATTAATTTATGGGGTTGGGGGTCAGCTCAAGTTCACTTTTCTCAGTTTGCAGCGTGATCTGACTACTGTCTAAAATCTGAAAAGAAAGAAATTAAAGAAATTGAAAACCCAGATCTAATTGCACGAGGGGTGATGTGTGTAATTCTTCAACAATATCCGTACCATATTAATTATGAGATTATGGTGGGAAGAAAGGCCTCAGGCACAGGAATCAAAAAGGTTTAAAAGGAAATCAATAGTACTATTTAGGAGGCTGCAGGACCAGTATTTTTCATTTTTCAATCAGACTACTTACTGTTTTTATGATCATCACACCCAGACTTAAATTAAAAGACATTTTGGTCGCTCTCCTGCTAAGTGGGTCATTGGGAGTAATCTAGTCTGTCTCTCTTGTTTTCCGTGGGATTGCTAGCCTGCAGTGATTTATCTGTCACACGTTTCAGCCTCTTTTGCCTTCTTCTTTAGCTTTAGCTCATCATTTATCTTCTCTATGTGTCTGCCTCCCTTCACCTCTCCATCCCTGTCTCTTATTTACTCTCCTTCCCCCCTCAATTACCGACTCCCGCCCGTCTTTCCATCCCCCCTGTCCCATAAATGGACTGTGAAAATCCCATCAGAGTACAGGAGTGAGAGGGTGATGATAAGTAATGAGCAGCGTATGAATAAGAGATGGCTGCCACTTAGTTAATATGGTGTCCTTCATGTTGAGGGGGATCGATGACTGGCTGTCTTCCTCCCTCTCAGTCTGCACTTGAACAGACTCCAAGCATCACAAGCTGAAATGGCTGGGAGTTTTAGAAGTGTCACTCAGAGCTGTTTTTATTTTGGTGGGTAGCACTCTCTTCCTTTGTTCATTCTATTTTAGTCTGTATTGCTGCACCTGGTTAGCATCATACTCCTTCTTTTCCTCCTCTTGTTTTCTATTGATTGAAAACAGAATGCTTCTTCTTCTGTGCACAAAAATCACTTTTCTCAGGAAAGACCAGATATTGGACGTTTTTTTCAAAGCTTTTCCTGAACTACCAAAAATGGATTTCTCATGGTCTGGGCATGTTGGTCACGTCGTGATGTACAGTTCCACATATTGAATGAAAAAATGACTGTCTGATGCAGAATTTTTGAGGCTGATGCTAATGTTGATATTCAAAACTTATACTATACTGTATATACAGTATATTAACCAAGATATGCAGACAGTTGGGGTTTTAAGACCCTTCTAGGCCACTTTAGCTCAAGAGAAATGTCCGTGCTTGTACTGTTGGGTGTTTGTTTTGTTGTAAATGTTGTCCTTAGGTATGCATCATCAGAATCAGCTTTATTTGCCAGGTATGAGGACACATACGAGGAATTTTACTTTGCATCATGATTGCACAGCAATGCACTTACTCATACAAAACAACCAAACAATATATACACAATATATACACACTATAAACAGAAACTATATAGACAGGTTGAGGCAGTAGTGCAATGAAGAGTGCAAAGTATGCAGGAGTTAATTATGATAGTTATTATTTTAATTATAGAGCACAGTGCAAAAGGTACTGGAATAAATAGTATTATGTTATTATATTACAGTATGAACAGATCTGAAATAGAGATTGAGAAGGATGAATAGATAATAAATAATAAGTGGAACCAGTGAACAGGTGCTGGTTAGAGACAGTGTTGCTGTGTTATTGCACAGAATTGAATTATATTAATGTATTTGACTATAGACAGCTTGGATATTAATAATGCTAGTGCCGAATCATACTGAGGAAATGGCTGCCATGACTCAGCAGAGGATGCTTGTTTTATTTTTTGTGTTTGTGTGTGTGTGTGTGTGTGTGTGTGTGTGTGTGTGTGTGTGTGTGTGTGTGTGTGTGTGTGTGTGTGTGTGTGTGTGTGTGTGTGTGTGTGTGAAATCAAGGAAAGACATCTGAATCATCATTGTATTTTTGTTGCAAATCAAACACTGAGTACATCATGGAGCTGCCCAGGGGTGACTATCCCACTGTAACACACTCAGAGGGACTCAAATACACACACACACACACATTCAAAAGGCAGAAATATGCATAAGTGAAGCGTATGAACCTTTGCTGAGGGAATGCAGAGAAAGACACTGATCCAGTGTCCTCTGATTAGTCAAGCAGAAAACACACTGTCTATTTAAAGCACACACACACACATATGTGTGTCCACATGTGTACTTTATTGTGTGTGTATATGTGTGACCTAGCTCAGTCCAGTAAAGAGCTCTGGACCTGCTCTGAGTTAAATATTTAAAACCACACATGCAGAGTTTCTGGTTCTCCTGCTCAGTTTGTGCACCGTCATCTTAAGATCATTTTAGATCCAAAATGGGACCAATTTGACTCTTTATTAATATATGTGCCTAAGCATTTGTGGTATACAGCAGTAATGTTATTTAATAGCCGTGTCAAAGTAATTTTCTTAAAACAGGAGTTGGTGTTTTTTGGAAACTTAATTCTTGTTTGGTGAGAGCAGCGCACCAAACAGCACTCTGTTGTTATTTACCAAGACCGTTAACTCATATTACTGCAGAGTGGGGGACTCAAAAACAGTACAATTGATCTAATGTTCAACCATTGTCATTTCTTTTCTTTTGAATAAGAAGGAGCCTTCATTTTTCATCCTTGGTGACTTACAGAGGAGGGTAGAGTAGCCAAAAATTGTACTCAAGTAAAAGTACTGTTACTTCAGAATAATATGACTCAAGTAAAAGTAAAAGTAGTCATCCAAATAATTACTTGAGTAAGAGTAAAAAGTACTACTAAAAACTACTCAAGTAGTGAGCAACTGTTGAGTAACGTCTGATTTATTTCTTAACACAAGCATCAACCAGACCGACAAAAATACAAAATAATCATCTTTAGGCAAATTATAGTTCATCCAATCAATAAAATACATTAAAATTAATTTATTAATTACAACATAGCTTAAGTGAGAGACTTGTCCCATCAGATTTGGATGGATACTGCATGTTAAACATCCTGTATGTAACCTAAAAGACAAACATCCACGTCTCCACAGCAACAACTACAACTACCGCTACGTCTCCTCAGGTTAGATGTTGAGTTGTTGGACGCTCACATGTCCGATTGTTTTGGTCGACACTAAACGCAGCACAATGTAGCTGCTGTTACCACTTTAACTAAAAGGTAACCATGGTTTCACTATGAGGCCGGGGGGTCCTCCTGGTCTGCGTTGCCTTGGCGATGGTTGATTCTGACATCTTTGTTATGCTACAACTGTAAAGCTAACCTGTCCCGCCGCTGAGATCGAGGATGGTCACGTGACTGCACAACAACGTGTGATTGGTGGAACACAGTCACGTGGTAGAGCCTTCAGCAGAAGACTCTCTCTCTCTCTCTCTCTCTCTCTCTCTTTTTTAAATTACTCATTATTGGGAGAAATGTGATGCCGCCTGAGTTACGTTCAATTTCATTTGTTTTCTTCAAAATTTGCTTTTTGTAATACAATATTCTCTCGCTGCAACCAAAGCATTATAAAGCTTTTTAAATTAAATTATTACGTTAAGTTACTCAAAACACTTGCTTTAGATTAGGGAAAGATTGGGGTCATGGGGAAATATTGAAAATGTCAAAAAGTGATAAGAAGCACGAGACACAGCATGTTTAAGATAAGATGACATAATAAAAGCCTTTATTAATCCCCAGGGGTAAACTTCAGGTGTTGCAGCAGCACAAGGACACAAATACTGTAAGGGCAGATAAAAGGAGAAAGGTAAAATGAAATTAGAATATAAACTAAGAATAGCATAAAATCAAAACTATAAAAACAGCAATTACACTTGAAATTACAAAGCAAACAGTATACTAACCGTACCCTCGAGCAGGGTTGTACCTGAACTATTAGTGCAATACCGTCTCAAGCAAAGTGACATTATTGACTTCATTAAAGGTGCCCAACCACACGTATTTCATGACTTTGTGGTAATGTCTGAAGTTCTACCATGGACTATAACATTTATTGTGGAAAAAAGGCCTTGGTTACCGTGGTTACCTTGTTTCAAGCCATTATAGCGTGGTATAGAAAGCCTACAGGAAGACTCAGCTCAATTTGTGCAGAGTTCTCATTCAATCAGCTAAGCTGCTGGACTCTGATTGGCTAACAGCTAGCCAATGAGAACCTGGCTATCAGCATCCTTTACCCAGCTCATGAATATTAATGAGCTCAGGCAGCATGACATCAGACTGACCAGCTGTTGTGATTGGCCTGATTTCTCCTCTTATTTCTTTCCAGTGGCTGGCGCTGATAGAGGAGGTAGCAGTTCATCTTCATATTCACCACACACACACACACACACACACACACACACACACACACACAAGCATTTGGACCTCACATATTTCAAAAAATGCAAGTCAAAATGGTTTTGCACCTTTAACATTTTAACAACATAGCTCTATCAACATTGGAAAGTCAGAGCATAATCCAGGCAGCAATTATCATTCATTTCTTTATTTGTTTTATTTCACATGTCATCATCATCGTTGTATATATAAACACAATTTCATGAGGTACAATCATCATATACAGGCTGCATGAAATGGGGAACCCTAAATAAGCTGCTAGAAGCTTTTTGGAGGGGGCCCGAGAACAATGAACATACAACAAATAACATACAACCAAAAACTCAATTTACCATGGACACAATAAAGACATTTACAGAAATATAAATACATTTTAATTACGTTTCCATCGAAATGTAGTTGGCAAAATAAACTAGCATGCAGGGTACTTTCTGGGAGACAGGGTTGCTTTGATCTGCTCCCACATCCCTCTCTCATGAACACCTTTTACATCCTCCTCCTGGAAAACTACAAATCCAAACACCTTCAACTTGGCTGGTTAAACGATACGATTCAACATATCTGGGGTTGTATTTTGGGCAAGTGTAGGCTTTCGTTCTTTCTGCATGTTAGCAGATAAGTGTTGACTAAAATATATCCTTTTTTCCCCAAGATGCTTAGTCTATCGTTTCCGTTTGCCCCGGGGGCGTTTTCAGCGTTTTGTGCGGTAGTGTAATTGCTCCCTTGGTATTTTGAGCTGCTCCGACAGGAGGCCGTTTAGAGTCACGTCTTCTATCTGTCACCTGCTTTATCTTCATGCTGCTCTGCTGGGATTTGTTCTCAAGTTTGATGTCAAGCAAAGTTCGTTAGTGAGATTTGACGGCAAGTTCAGAGAAATGTCGTCTTATAGTAGACAGATATCCAATAAAGATGTAATTTAACATGTAGAACTTAGCTTCATTTTCATGTGGCATCCACCAAGTGTGTGGTAAAGAGAGAGAGAGAGAGAGAAAACCAGATGGTCAGTGGGCAGATGATGTAGATTTATTCCGGTATAGTAACTTGAGTCGCTATCACCACAGTTGGTGTGGCAGGAGGGCTGGTTTGTACCAACTAGCGTTTATCCTGGGTAACACACACCACATTTACTGACTTGAGATTATTGACACAATTCTCCCTTCTCCCAGTCATGAGGAAAGATGATGAATAATCAGTATAACACTGTATGTCCTGTTTCCACAGTGGCACTTACAGTACATGCGTTGAGTGTACTGGTGTCTTTAAAATGCATCTCTAGTGTATTTCGTTTTCCCTCACCCTCACTCATGTTCCATCACGTAATATTGACAGCAAACATTTTGCCTCTCTTGTTTTCTCATCCAGCGGGACTCTGACAAAACATTTTGAAGCATGTTCATGTGAGCCGCCGCCGGCCTGTTTGTTGTCATCTGTGGCGTGGTTTGTTTCTGTTCATGAAGCTTTTATGTGGATCGGAAGCTCACTGCTTTCATTGTGATTCTTCATATTGAATATTTGAGTATAAGATCACAGCATCACATGGTTTCAGTTCATCCCCGGGGGAAAAGAGTAGTATTTTTGTGGGTAGCCTGACAGTTGTGAATCTGCTCATGCTGTTTTCTTTTTTAAGACCCAGTAGGAGGAAGGTTGCGATATCAAAGCAGCGAAACAGCTCAGTCGGACTACAGCTCAGAAAGCGAGTTTGAAAAGTGACTCATGCTACAGTAACAACCTCCCCACTGGCTCCTATTTCCTACACATACACTTTATTATGCTCATTTATCTTACAGTCTCATTCAGTCATTCAAACCTTTATTTAACCAGGATAAAAGAACTCCTTGAGATTAAAAATCTCTTTTACAAGAGTGTCCTGGCAAGTGTCAAATAGACAAGGAGACACTTCCAGGTAAATACAGAGACACAGAGACACTTCCAGGTAAATACAGAGACACAGAGACACTTCCAGGTAAATACATAGACACAGAGACACTTCTAGGTAAACACAGAGACACTTCCAGGTAAATACAGAGACACAGAGACACTTCCAGGTAAATACATAGACACAGAGACACTTCCAGGTAAATACATAGACACAGAGACACTTCCAGGGAAATACAGAGACACAGAGACACTTCTAGGTAAACACAGAGACACTTCCAGGTAAATACAGAGACACAGAGACACTTCCAGGTAAATACATAGACACAGAGACACTTCCAGGGAAATACAGAGACACAGAGACACTTCTAGGTAAACACAGAGACACTTCCAGGTAAATACAGAGACACAGAGACACTTCCAGGTAAATACATAGACACAGAGACACTTCCAGGGAAATACAGAGACACAGAGACACTTCTAGGTAAACACAGAGACACTTCCAGGTAAATACAGAGACACAGAGACACTTCCAGGTAAATCCAGAGACACTTCCAGGTAAATACAGAGACACAGAGACACTTCCAGGGAAATACAGAGACAGAGACACTTCCAGGACACACTTTCACTCATATTTAAACAACAATGTAATCATAAAACCCTGGGTCCTAAATCAATTTAAAGACAGTGACATCCACACTGCCTTTCTGCCGGGTCCTTTAAAAAGCCTTTTAAAGAATAAAGTGAGACCAACTCCTTCAACTGGAGCTCATCTGAAGCTGATTCCATGCACATGGTGCTGCAAAATTAAAATATACATAATAATAAAAGCCTTTTTGCCAAAGTCAGTGCGGGCTTTAGGGACTGTCAGTAAAACCAGGTCCTGTGAGCAGGTGATGCGTCCCTGCAGACCTCTGGAGGATGGTTCAGATAAGGAGGAATTGTATATATCACATCTCATTTTATGTCCCAATAAGAGCACAAGATGAAAACATTGTACTGATTTAAGAGTGAAACGGAGTGTCGTCTGTCTGATAGCTAACATGTCTGAGTTGAATTCAGCGCCTCAGGCTGCATTACCAGAAACAACAACAGTGTTATCAGCAGTAATCGGTGCTTTCATGTCTCCGAGACGCTGTTACTGAGGTAATTTAAGAGCTGTTCTGACTGCCTGTGCCTGAGTAACCTCATTGCAGATGGTAGCTCGCAGACACCGTGGTGTGACAGGTCAGCCTTACTCGCCCGCTACCTCAGGCCCAGCAACACTGAAACACACCAATGTGTAGCACAGCACTTATGAGGACATTCTGTTTGCCTCTCAAAGTCTCTTATTAGCTGTAGATATGGATGTGTTGCACATTTTCTTTTTCAGAATAACCAGGACTATTTAAAAAACTGATTATTTATTTATTTTACAGCTGCAAGGATCATTCAATTAGTCGTCAGCTACTAAAGTAATCGGCAAACTATTGATCTATTGATCGGTTTGAGTACTTTTTTTATGAAGAAAAAGTACAATTTCTCTGATTTCAGTTTCTTAAATGTAGAAATTTTCTATTTTAACACTTTTCTCCATTTTCTGATATTTTATAGACCAAACAACTTAGCGATTAATTGAGAAAAAAAATCAACAGATTAATCAATAATGAAAATATTGCAGCCCTACTTTATTAGATGTGAATAGTGTGGAGGGGTGTGGAGTTACAATGAAAGGATCTTACCAGACCTGGACCCTGTCGTCATTTCTACTAGCTCAACACACCGCATCTCCAACCGTACTGTCAGCAGTTGAGTTGCATTATGGGTAATGTAGGTGCCATGTTTCGGCAAAAAGAAGAATGCTTGGAAAACAAAAGAGGATGTCTTTGGTTACGTTTAATCAAATTTGAAGAAGAAAATCTTTCTATTACAAGTCCGGCAATGTTATAAAAGTGCAATGCTTAACAGGTGAAGTACTATTTTACAAAGCTAATTTTATTTCCAACCGTAACCCTGGTAACCAGATTTATGTCCCCACATCGGAGCTCAGTCCCTGTAATATGACTGTATTAACAGATTTCTGTCCTAACAATGCCATGAGTACATAGGCCGTACACACACACGCACACGCACGCACACACACACACACACACACACACACACACACACACTCACACTCACACAAACACACTCAAGAAACTCAAGGCTTTGTTGCTGGACTTGTGCGGTGAATGTAGGTTAATGCACTTTTTTTCTTTCACTTCCTCTCTTCTGGCTGTTACACAGCAGACATGCTCTGCAGAAAGTGTGTGTGTTTGTGTGTGTGTGTGTGTGTGTGTGTGTGTGTGTGTGTGTGTGTGTGTGTGTGTGTGTGTGTGTGTGAGAGAGGGGTATTTTTGATCTATTTCTGGTAACAAAATGAGTGCTGATGCCAGACCTTTTGTGGAGAGTGGACATCCTACAGTGGAACAATGAGCTTCATTACCATGGTTACAAGCAGCTGCTAATTAGGAAGCCCAATAAATTAGGCAGAAGATTATTTGCTAATGGATGCCTGTTTTTTATGCTTTTGTCAGCTTCTGTAACGTTTGCTGTGGTGTAACAGTGAAGGAATTAGCAATCTAAAATCTTAACATGGGAAAATCCAGAGTGTCCCATGATGGTCTGTAATAGATGTTTCATCTCTAACAAACCTAGTGTGCACTTGTTTTATGACAATTACACCCTCGGCGATCTACCTACCCTCTGCATTTATTAATATGGAAGATGCCCTGATCAATTATTGATTAGAGGGGCTGCTCTTCTATGCTCTGCAGCCCTTTTGTTGACTCGCCGCTTTCTCCTCAGAAGCAAACCCCCCACGAGGAAAAGTCAGGGTGATAAAACGATGCTTCGTCCTCATTCAGCCAGCGGTGGCTGTAGCCACACATCCACGCTATGGTTCATCTAAGACGACCCGGGGAAGAATCTAGTTTTCTGGAGAGGATGCGTCTGTGTTGTGCTCTGGCTGGGTAGCAAACTGTTAAAGGTCTCATCATACTGAGTAGAAGTGGCATTTTAAGTAGCTTTTTCTCTCTCTACAGAGCTTTTGATTCATAAAAGCAACATAAAGTTGAACTTGAGTACAGTTATGTATTATGTATGTGTTTTATGGTTCATAATGAACACAGGCAGGGCTTGACTGAGTTCAGCACTGCATGCTTTTTTTCTAAGTTATCTTCCTCCATCAAAAAAAATCCATAGATGAAGCGTGCTTGTTCAGAAAACAGGTATTAGTTTAATTCAAACAGGCATTGAGATTGGTCGCCTGGTACACACCTGGCTGCATCGTATTCCTCAACCATAAGGTATCAATCATTTTCATTTTGGCCACAGACGCAATGTCAGCGAGCACTTTGTACTATGAATTCTTCAGGACAAGTAATAGGTTCAAGAATGGGAACATTTTCATTTTATATTTTAAGTAAATAATATGGCTTAAGGTTGGGGGTTCAATCCCTGGCCCTGCAGTCCCATGTCAAAGTGTCCTTGGGCAAGACACTGAACCCTGAGTTGCCCCCGACGCTGTCCCATCGGAGTGTGATGAGCAGGTGTGTAGATGTGTGTGAGTGTGTATCTGATGAGCAGGTGTGTAGATGTGTGTGAGTGTGTATCTGATGAGCAGGTGTGTAGATGTGTGTGAGTGTGTATCTGATGAGCAGGTGTGTAGATGTGTGTGAGTGTGTATCTGATGAGCAGGTGTGTAGATGTGTGTGTGTGTGTGTGTATCCGATGAGCAGGTGTGTAGATGTGTGTGTGTGTGTGTATCCGATGAGCAGGTGTGTAGATGTGTGTGTGTGTGTGTGTATCTGATGTGTAGATGTGTGTGTGTGTGTGTGTATCCGATGAGCAGGTGTGTAGATGTGTGTGTGTGTGTGTATCTGATGAGCAGGTGTGTAGATGTGTGTGAGTGTGTATCTGATGAGCAGGTGTGTAGATGTGTGTGAGTGTGTATCTGATGAGCAGGTGTGTAGATGTGTGTGAGTGTGTATCTGATGAGCAGGTGTGTAGATGTGTGTGAGTGTGTATCTGATGAGCAGGTGTGTAGATGTGTGTGAGTGTGTATCTGATGAGCAGGTGGCACCTTGTACGGCAGCCTCGGCCACAGTGTATGAATGTGTGTGAATGGTGAATGTATCCTGTATGATGTAAAAAGTGCTTTGAGTAGTCGTTAAGACTAAAAATGCGCCATATAAGAACAGCCCATTTACATATAATTTGATCCTATAGTGTGTTACTGCACCCACATTTTGATTATTACAAATAATAAAGCAACATTATCATCTTAATAGAAGATATACTATCTCTCACATCACATAAATTATCAACAGGTAAGTAAAGGGTCTTGAAGAGGATTCCTTTCTTTCTGTCTGACTCGGTCGTGACTTGGGCTTGAACCTCTTTGGACTCGGTCTTGACTCGGTCTTGACTAGTCCCGGTCTTGGACTCCACAAAGGTGGACTTGACTACAGGCTCACTCAGCTCAAAAGTTAACGACTACGTAAAAGGTTGCGACTCATGGAGATGAAGTGGGCACTGAACCTTAAATGTTATGAATATTGATGCTTTACATGCATATGGTTAAAAAGCTTCATATAGCAGTTTTTGAAGCATCAAGGCTTTCTGCTGTGTATGCAGAATAACGTTGGTTTTCTGGGTTAGCAACACGTCAAATTGGTTTGTTAGTCCCGCTAGCGCCCAAATTCTTGGTCTAATTTGTCTATTTATATTTAAATGAGACATAGAAATCTACTCCTCCGACATATTAGCCCCGCCCCAATCATATCACCATTTGAAAATCATATTACGTTGAAACCACATAATAAATACGCTAATTATAGCCAATATCACTCCAATACTGAGCAGTCTTAAATATGTATTTTGTTAATTGTGTGTGTGTCTTTCCTGATATTTAGGAATTCTTTTTATTTACTTTGCTTCAGCTGATAGATCCTTGTTTTAGTTGCGGTCGGGCTGAAGCTAAATATGGTATTGGCAAGTTTATTGCATTAGCTTTAAAATGGATGTTCAGCAGAGCAGCCGAGGATTGGGAGGCTGGGTGATGGTGGAGGAGAGGATGGAGAGGAGGAAGGGCAAAGGAGATTGTTTTTGACCTCCACCAGATGTGAAACACAGCTGGCTGACTAGACTGGGAAAGACTGGTTGTTCTGGTGGAGTAAAGCTATATATGCTGTATGTATGAAGTTACATTTTAATCAGTTTTACGGCTTTGGCAAGTCAAACATACACACAGGTGTTGGGTGAATATGGATTACACCAATCAAATAGGTTTTTTATTATAAAGGATTAGTTCTGTTACATTGGTCATCTGGTCATTGTAGACTACCTAGGATTTGATAAAGATGATACAGTTGATTGATTTAAAGAGTATCTCATTTATACATTTTGTCAATACTACATTTTGAACTATAATGATTTTAATGATAAAACCGAATATCAGATTCAACACAGCGATTCATGAACATGGCTACCATCTCCTCAAGAGGAGAGCTGTACTATCCATACATCCGTACATGGTGCATACAGTGTTTCACCAGCACATGCAGCAGACATGGGCAGACCCTTTTTTCTTTTACAGTTATCAGTTTACAGATATCTATATCGATATATATATACACTGTATAATTTAGGCCACTATCTTTATAGGACAGCTGAAGATGTGAAAGGGGAGAGAAAGGCCGCCGCATCGAGGAGCAAACCTCTATATATGGGCGTTTAGTGCATGTGACATACATAATTCACCTATGTTGTTAAGTGTGGTTCCACACACTGTTGATTAGACATGGGGCTCACGGCCCTTTTAAATGTTGGGAATGCACGATGACGTGGGACGCTACGGGGTTGACATCAGGGACAGCTCCTCTTTCTGTCTGTGTTTTTTCCTGAAAATAAAACGAGACACGCATTCGTGTCCTCAACATGAGAAATTGTCTCTTGCATCTTGCTGTAATTTCCCCAGGCACGCGCTCCAGTGAGCTACCCAGACGCCCGGCAGACCCTTTTCAAATATACCATAATAATGCCTTTTATGCATGACCATGTCATTTAAGTTTGAAATACTAAAAATGTAAAAACAAACAACATTTTAACAAGTAGACATAGTGTGAATGCTTGACATCTAACAGAAATTTGAGTGTGCACTGCAACACAGAGTGGAGATTGGGGAGGCAGCTCCATATTCGGTGAGATATCGGCAACCGGCTCTCGGCTGTAGCCTAATTCACCCTGCAATCTGCCACTGATTCTCTTCGGATCTTCATGTTATGTAACTATTGTTTTTTTTTCTCCGCTTTCATTGGGCAACGGCTCTTGCAGGGCATCAGCAGCATGTTAACCAAATGTGCTATTTAAGTTAAGGTGCTTTAGTCACTTTTCTTTTGGGGGTGGGAGATTATTTCTAGGCTGCTTTCTTCTTCACAACACTGTCAGCGTGCAATGGTCAGAGGGCTTCATAAGGGAAGGAGGAGAGGGCATTTGATTGGTTAGCTCCTTCCAAACATAATAACTGGTGCACTATTGATTCACAAAAGTACAACCCCTATTTACTGCTAAGTACGTCTTTTTAGAGATGGTTGGGTTTTATAATGGTGAGAAATATCTGAACCAGGTTCTATTGAGAAAGAGAGCATGAGTTGAGGGTAAATGAAAACAGATAGGGAGGTGGGGAGGTAAATGTGGGGGTGGGGAGGTAAATGAGAGGGGTGAGCCCCTCCTCTCCACGTCCCCTGGGTATCATTCTGACAAGGTCAAACCCCACCATCAACCATTCCCCGGCTGACAGCCAAATACATAAGAGCTGCCTATTGTTGTCCTGTGGGTCACTGAGGTTACTGCTCTGCTGCAACATTAACAACCTTTCCAAAAGTGAAGAGTGAAAAGAGTCTCTGATTCACATTAGATCATGCAGGTTTTTTTTTTTAGAGAGTGTATGCATGCATTTTTTTTTAAGATATGAACATGATCTTAAGTAGGCGTTTTAAAAAAATGGAATTCCTGATTCTCACTTTATCTACTTTGTTTGCCCAGAGTCATCAGTCCAAAGCTTCTCTGATGGTTGGAAACAGCCCAGGTTTCCTGCTTCTATCAGCTGTCTCTGCATAGCCTCAGTGTCTACTGTATGTGAATTGAATTGAATTTTTGAATTGATATCTTTATTTCGAACATGCAAGAGAAAGTATATACAAATAAAACCAAAAAAAATAACAAAAAGAAACAATAAAACAATGTTTGAAAAACATTGGAGAGAAAAACAACCAAGGTACCCTTCTTTCCTGTGTTAACATTCCTCTATCACATGTGTGAAAAGGAGTAGGAAGAAGTATAACTTATGTACTCCTACCCCTGTAATTATTGCATTCCTTCAATTTACAATATTTATAATTATGTTGCTATATATATCCATATATATACACATACCTACACATATACATACACACATATATATACACATATACCCTCATACATATATATATAAAAAAAAAAAAAAAAAAAAAAAACAAAACTTTCTACAGTTCTTCTCTAAAACCTTCTGTAAATCATTTCTTTGTACATTTTTTTGAAAAGGAATATGTTTGGGCATTGCTTTAGGTTCTCATTTAGTTTGTTCCACAATTTAACTCCGCAAATTGATAAACATAATCTTTTCCTTGATGTTCTACTTTAACCTGAGGTCCCTCCAATTGTGACACACACATATATATATATATATACTGTATATCGATGAGGTTTTAAGGTTTTTGTGGCCTATTCTGATTTTAGAAATGTGTAAATAAATAGACTAGTGCTTGATCACCAGTCTGCTCACATCTGGTAAATGTGTTCCTCAAACATTCCTAATACTTAGATAGATTCAGCAACAAAATGGGATTTTTTTTTTGTGCCGTCTGGGTTGTTGACAACAACAGGACTCATACACTGGCAAATAAAAGTAAAAAAAAAAAAAAAAAGGTTATTGATAAATGCATTTATTCACAAGTGCAACTGTTGCAAACAATGCATGTTGCCAAAGGCTTCATCCGGCTCTTGAAAAAAGAAAAAGTTCAATTCTTTTTATTTCAGCTGTATTAGTGAACTTGTGATTTGTTATACACGTCTTCATTTGTCTGAGACGTTGAAGTGTGGTCACACACTTGTTCTGTATCTCCTTCATTCCAACTGAATGTATTTCTTTCTTTTTTGGGGGGGCTTTGCTAGGCTTGCAGGTCAGAGTTCATTTCTTTTTTATTTCCAACCCACTAGTTGCAGTTGGCGGATAAAATTAGTGGTGTAATATAATAAATGTGTAAATAGTCACTATCCTCAACAATCTCACCTTTCAATTACATCTATAAACTACTATTTATGTTGGCATCACGACTTTATGTTTTCAAAGATAATTTCTTGGGCATTTTAGCCTTTTAACAGACAGGGAAGAGGGATGAGAGATGGGGAAGACATGCAGGAAATCGCTGCAGGTCGGACTCGAACCCTAAGCCGCTGCGTTGAGGACTGAGCCTCTGCATACGGGCGCTAGCTCTAGGAAGCAAACCCAGGTCTCCAGTGTAGGCCCGAGATTTGTGTCTGGAAGAACTACTTCATAGACTGGAACTCGGGGATTAATGAAATACTTCTTCTTCCTTCCTACTTCTTTGTTGTTCTTCTTCTTCTATGAATCATGGGAGACAGGGTTGTTATTTTAGTCACTCTCATAGATCGTTTACAGTCTGTGATGACCATGCCGAATATTTGATTTATAACAGTCTTATTCCTTTCTACCTACCCTCTCCTATTTATTACCGCTTTTCAGTGCAGAGTGTGGGCGTTTTCGTTGGACCGAGGGATTATGTAATTATACCTTAAGACATTTATCATCATCATCCTTACAAATTACACATTAAAGCTACTTTCAACTGCACGTCGTCAGGACCCAGGACTAGGTGGAGGGACGTCCAGCTGGGAGGAGGCCTCGGGAAAGACCCAGGACTAGGTGGAGGGACGTCCAGCTGGGAGGAGGCCTCGGGGAAGACCCAGGACTAGGTGGAGGGACGTCCAGCTGGGAGGATGGCTCAGGGGAAGACCCAGGACTAGGTGGAGGGATGTCCAGCTGGGAGGAGGCCTCGGGGAAGACCCAGGACTAGGTGGAGGGACGTCCAGCTGGGAGGAGGCCTTGGGGAAGACCCAGGACTAGGTGGAGGGACGTCCAGCTGGGAGGAGGCCTTGGGGAAGACCCAGGACTAGGTGGAGGGACGTCCATCTGGGAGGAGGCCTCGGGGAAGACCCAGGACTAGGTGGAGGGACGTCCAGCTGGGAGGAGGCCTTGGGGAAGACCCAGGACTAGGTTGAGGGACGTTCAGCTGGGAGGAGGCCTCGGGAAAGACCCAGGACTAGGTGGAGGGACGTCCAGCTGGGAGGAGGCCTCGGGGAAGACCCAGGACTAGGTGGAGGGACGTCCGGCTGGGAGGAGGCCTCGGGGAAGACCCAGGACTAGGTGGAGGGACGTCCGGCTGGGAGGAGGCCTCGGGGAAGACCCAGGACTAGGTGGAGGGACGTCCGGCTGGGAGGAGGCCTCGGGGAAGACCCAGGACTAGGTGGAGGGACGTCCAGCTGGGAGGAGGCCTCGGGGAAGACCCAGGACTAGGTGGAGGGACGTCCGGCTGGGAGGAGGCCTCGGGAAGACCCAGGACTAGGTGGAGGGACGTCCGGCTGGGAGGAGGCCTCGGGAAAGACCCAGGACTAGGTGGAGGGACGTCCAGCTGGGAGGAGGCCTCGGGGAAGACCCAGGACTAGGTGGAGTTTGGGGTCCTCTGTTGGGGCTGCTGCCTCCGCGACCCGATAGCGGATGAAGATGGATGGATGAAGATGGATGGATGGATGGATGGATGGATGGATGGATGGATGGATGGATGGATGGATGGATAATTCCATATTATTACAGAAGTCAGGCCGCGTTCAGACAGCCGTCATGGCAAAAACGCAGGTCTTTCCATTCATTTTGAATGGGGGTTGTGCCTTTAGGCTGCGGCAGGGGGGACACTCAAGAAAACATAGCGGGCCCGCGGTGAAAAGCTGACAACGACTCAACTTTTTGGAGAAATGCAACCCACACGTCACGCTACGATGGCAAATCCTGTAACCGTCAATCAGACTTGTCAGCGTGTTTTTTGAGCTCTGGTTTGAGGCGGTGTGAGAGTCTCGAAACATCACTTCCTTTATCGCTCCCACAAGAAAGTCTCTCCAGTTAGCCGCCGCTTTCATCTCCTGAATCAGTTTCGCGGGCTGCTCCCCTGCATCCTGCTAAAGGTTGAGCTGAAACCTGCTTTACTAGTGAAGCACCACAGCTGTCCCTCCATGAATGTCCCTGGTCTGTCTGAATGTCACAGACCGAATAAATGGTCCTCCATCGCTCCAATAATAAGATAATGAGATAATAGCACTGGTCTCTGAGAGGAGTGCTGAAGGGTGCTGACAGCGGGGAAAAAAGAAATATGACGCTCCCGTTTGGAGGAGTACTAAAAGATGTAAAAAGGTCAAGTGGAGGAGAACAAAGAAACAAAGGAGGGAATAAATTGGATTCCTGAATGGACAGTTTTGTTCTGCAGGTGAATTGACCCTCGCTAAGATTAGTTCTATTTCTTATCATGCCTTGGTGTTTTTCACTTTCAATTTTCCTTTTCTCTGCATGATGTGCCCATGTTTCTGTGTTTCCCTGTTGTTCCACATCTCTCCACTGGCTCATCCTCTTCCTGCAGGGCAGACTTGTCACATTTCTACACTGTTATACACATTTTTACTGGGGTCTATTGTAGGTTGATGCATTGCGACTGTAGCCAAAGTTAGACTTGGTTATGGACTGTCTTCTGGTATTATGGTAACAGGTATTTTAAAAACCTGTACATTTTGATTCTTACAAAAACCTTTTGCTTTTTATTCCTGTTTTTTTTCTTGGGGCATTTTATAAAAGAAATCAGTTGAGACAATCCAAAACAAGTTGAATTTTGCTACATGGCCCTTTAATCTAAATCTGCATTAACAACAAGAAAAGCCCATTGAGGGACAATTTGAAAGCAAATATATTGTACTGCAAACGCTGTGAGGCGATGAAGACTTGGCCTCTTCAGGATTGACAAATTAACAAATAAAGAGCTTCAATCTGTTGATGTCTTACAGCATCATGGCCAGTGCTGTATCTATTCAAACAGCTGCTCAATAACAGCTAATTAATTAGAGCACATGAGCAGTTTGCCTTGGTGAAGACACATTTTACCACCAGAACAGACTGAATCATTGCAAATCGTTAGTGATTATATTCAGCTTTTTACTGAGTATCTTGCAATGGGTCATATTTTTTTGGGAGGAAATCTGCAGAAGCACATGGCGATAGTATTACTGGCACATTCACTGTTAACATTTTAACATTCATTTCTGATGGGGGGCAAGGTGGAGGCTAGGGGTCTGGCCTTGACCAGCTGCCACTTTGCTCGTTTGAAAGCCATGATGTCTCTCTCTCATGGGGGGGGCAAATTCTCTGGGCGGGCAAACCAGAGAAAGGGGAGCTAACCTTGCCCCTTATGACCTCATAAGGAGCAAGATTCCAGCTTTCATTTTCTCAAAGGCAGAGCAGGATACCGGTTTACACCTATCACCATTTCCAACCACCGGTGGATCATAGGCAGGCTGGGGGAACTCATATTAATGTTTGGTCCAGGACAACCCCAGTATGGCACATCCATCATCCCCTTGTTAGCATTTTGGCACTCAAACTTACACACACACACACACACACACACACACACACACACAGCCAGACAGCTTGCTGGGCCAGATGGCCTCTTGTAGGGAGCAGTAAGAAGCTCCGCGGAGGGTTGGGCTGATCTGGAACCATGACCTCCACACATTACTCTTCCTGACTCCGGACAGCACGTGTACAGAAGATGGACCGGGATAAGATCAGTGTGTGGTGTGCTGGCGATGTGGAGAGGGGATTATGCAGTGCATGGCATGTGTGCCATGGCAGTGGTGAAATGATCATTACTTAAGGTTTACTGAGTATTATTTGTTAATTTGCACATTTTTTAAACATTAAGTATAGCCTATATTACTTAATCTTTCACAAAATCCCTTTTTTTTAATTGGTATATTCTGATATATAATAAAATATTTGTTTTATTGACATGTTAGATAATTTAAGTTCTATTATTTGGTCCTTTAGTCATGGTATCATGGTAAAAAAATACAATAATAGAGATCAGTGAATGTGTGCAGGGAAGGAAGGAAGCCAGACATAAAATAGATAGAAATAGATATATTACATACATTTCTTCAAAACACAAAGCGTGCCTGATGTCTAATGATTTTTTTTTCAGTTTACTGACTACTACTTAATAATGACAGAATCTTTTTTTATCCATTATCTTGTTTCAGCACATTGTTTCAGTTTTTAGACAAAGGACTTGTTTGTCTAATGTGATCCTTTAAAAGAATCCCACATATGAGTTTTAAATCTAATACACTAGTTCAGTTTAGACTGGGTAATGATCTCGCTCCATGTAGAAAACACATTTCTTATTCATGTTTCTAACAAAAAATGAGGCAAGTCCACTGTGTGTGTATATGTGTGTGTGTGTGTGTGTGTGTGTGTGTGTGTGTGTGTGTGTGTGTGTGTGTGTGTGTGTGTGTGTGTGTGTGTGTGTGTGGAGATAAAGAGGAGCAGGTGGGAAATGTGGGTGTGGCAGCAGTGCAGCAGATTCATCACAGCTTGGCATGTCTGTAACAGTATGTGTGTTTCCTTTGTCCTGTCTTTCTTATTTACCAGTGACACACACACACACACACACACACACACACACACACACACACACACACCTAAATGCAACACACAACAACCTAATCTTGTCTCACTATCTTTATGGGGACCAGTCATTGACATAATGCATTCCCTAGCCCCTTACCCTAACCTTAACCTCAAACCTAAATGCCTAACCCTAACCCTTACCCTAACCCTAACCATAACCTAATTCTAACCCTGATCCTAAAACCAGGTCTTAACCCTTACCCTAACCCCTAACCATAACCTAATTCTAACCCTGATCCTAAAACCAGGTCTTAACCCTCAAACAGCCCTTTAACGTTATGGGGACCAGCATTTTGTCCCCACAAAGCTGTCAGAACCCCATAAGTATACTGTATTTCCAGTTTTTGGTCCCCACAAATGTAGTTAAACATGGTACACACACACACACACACACACACACACACACACACACACACACACACACACACACACACACACAGATTCTCGCTGAATATGACTGTAGTCAGAACACAGTTGCAATACTTTTATTTTGAAGCATTTTATTTTATAGGACTTTTATTTATTGGAGATTTTTAAATGCCTTTTTTTTAAAATAAGACCACCGAGGTTAAACATATTTATTAACTCGTGTTTATAGTTTCCACCAGTATTTTATCTGAGCTCGTAGCTGCAGGACCGAGGTATATTGTTTGTTAGATAACTGTTCGCTGTCATTTTCTGTGCTGCTGCTCATTCAACATGCAAATGATCCTAACAGTAGAAACAGCTGTTGATCGTGGTATCCAGTAGAGAATATATCTTACATTTATAAATATACGTCCCCTATGGCTATTCGTTTGAAATTAAGTAGAAAATTAGGGGATGTGCTCCATTTAGGAGAGATTAAATAGAGACAGTTTAGTGAGAATCAGTGTCAAACACATTTGTCTCACTTCTCATATTAAAGCACTTGCTGACAAAATGTCTGTATTATATTTCAGATAATTTATAGTTTACTATGTGGCATGTTTTTTGTGAAAATTGTATTTTTCTTTTGATGAATTGTCTTTTGGTATTTACTGTATGTTCTAATGGATTTGCGGCTCTTTACTGTGATTAAGGATTTGTTTTTATATTCTTGCTAGTTCATTTAAATCTGCCGTGGCTTGAAGTGTTGCTGTTGCCATAGAGAGAGTAACAAGTGATGGGAATTTACTTTATAATCTATGACATAACCTAATCTAGATTATAAAGTGAATTCCTATTAAGAGCAATGCCGGACTCTGGGGTTGCCCAGCCTCTGGGGCTATTTAAGAGGCAGAAACCTAAGGAACCATGGCTCAGGGTGGGGGGGAGACTCTGACTGGGATTAGATGTAATCTGAGCAGCTAGTGGTCTGTTGAGAGATACAGACATGGAGAATTGTAGCAGAGGGTGTGGAGCAGGAACATGGAGGCAGCAGGTGACTCCAACCACAGATCCAGACTCCCCAGATCCAGACTCCCCAGATCCAAAAACACCTGCAGGAAGTGATAGGAGGAGAGAGGAGAGGGGCGAGAGAGCACAAGACCCCGGGAAAGGGAAGAAGTTGAGTTAGTAACATGCTTTAATGGAATGAGGCTGCATACAGATGGAGAGAAGGAGGAAGAGAGAGGGGCTCAGTGCAACATGGGAAGTCCCCCAGCAGTCTAAGGCAGGGGTCTTAAACAGGGGCGAGAGAGCACAAGACCCCGGGAAAGGGGTCCCCTGCAGGGGGTCTCGAGCAGTTTAAGGCAGGGGTCTTAAACAGTCCGGAGGAGGTACTGCATGGGGGTCTCGAAAGTTTTGGTTGATTGTGTTATGTTATGTTTATAAATGGCAGTGGCATGGCCACCCTACTCACTGTGCCTCGCACATGTTTAAAATAAAAACATGAACATATGAACCTGTGTATTATTTGAGTATCTTAGTATTGAATGCACAATAACAAGGTACATTTACACATGGCACTATAGGACCAGTTTGATATAACACAATTTTATACAATATATATAATTAGGGGGTCCCCGCTCCATCTCGCCATCAGTTTGGGGGTCCTTGGCCTGGAAAATGTTGAAGACCCCTGGTCTTAGGGATGGTTCAGGACTCTCCTGAGCCAGCCCTGATGTGTAAATTATATTTTTTAGAGGTGATGTCAGCAATCACCGACAACAAAAATTGGCGTGTTTTGAATTCTTTTGCTTTTTTCCTATGATGGTTTCCCTTTCTTCTCTACATGTGATGTCTATCTTCCTGAAGTCAATAGAAATGGAGCCATCAGTGTCATGTATACACACATTTTAAGCTTTTCTTTACTGAATAAAGTGTTGAATAGTTTCTTGAGCTTTGAGAAGTTGTATCTGGGGAAAATCTAACAGATTGTATTGTTTGTGAGAATTTTGATTGGACAACCAATTTATATTCATTTTTCTGTTGTTATTGAAAAGAAAATAAAAGTACTTGCCACGGTATTAAAAGACAACTGAAGCTGTGGATGTCATTTTATTTGTGTATGTTAATTTGGTTCTGTGTGTCTCTGCAGTGCCAGATCTCCCAGGCCCTGAACGCTGTTTCCGAAAAAGCTAAAGATGCCAAGGAGTTCCTGGTTCAGCTCAAGAACATGCTTCAGCAGATACAGGTAACACCACTGTATATAACACATGTACACTGTGTGAAATGTGCTATGTACCATCTGTACAACTGTGGTTTGGGATTTCATAGGATGTCAGGATAGGATCGTTTGATGGAATTAAATGTTTTTGTCTTCACATCATGTGTGCACTGGGAGGAATTTAAAAGAAGAGCCAGATAACCAATTGATCCAATAACATTAGCCTCAATAGCCAAGAATGCAATGCAGCTACAAAACAAAAGTGAGGGGAGTGGTCTACCATAACGCTGCAGATACCCGTGCTTCGGCCCACCATTTGGCCCTGTTTTAACGATCTGAGCGCACGGCGTGAAGCGCCTGGTGCAGGTGCGTTCAGGGCCTGTACAAATCCACTTTTTCTAGTTTGATGACAGAAAAAAGGGTCGGTCGGTGATGAATGAATGAACCTGAACACACCTCCCTGTAAGACCACCACACCCAGAATGAACCTGAACACACCTCCCTGTAAGACCAGCACACCCAGAATGAACCTGAACACACCTTTCCTGTAAGACCAGCATGCCCAGAATGCACCTGAACACACCTCCCTGTAAGACCCGCAAGCCCAGAATGAACCTGAACACACCTTTCCAGTAAGACCAGCACACCCAGAATGCACCTGAACTCCTCCCTGTAGCTCTTGCAATAGCAAAAACACTTGCGTCTGGCTTTGCGGCGCCGGGTTTAAAGATTAAAGTACCCTTAATGTCACATTGCTGTGGCTGACAACATATGACAGCGTGCGTGCATGACTGGCAGATGCTGCTGGAGAGATCAGCTGCACAGCAATCCTGTCTAAAGGGTAAACACACACACACACACACACACATATATACGTATACAGTATATATATATATATATATTTTTTTTTATTGTCAACTGCAATCACATGATAGATAGGGGGAAATTTAAGGTCCCAGTAGCTTATAGACATCACACACAACATACACATACATGACAACAGGATGACAGGATGTTCAAATAACAAATAACAAACAAATTGCTATCTTGAGGCAGTGGGAAGTGATCGTTGACCAACAAAAACCTCTAAAGTCAGTAATGCAGCAACGTTATTTTAACGGCGCATTAGTGAAATTTGCCTAGGTTTATGCACAGCACACACACACACACACACACTATGCTTGTTATTACACACACACACACAGGGAATCGCAATAAAAGTATAACGATGCAAATCGGCCATCATAAAAGCAATACACCAAGGCACAAACGTGCCTGGCTTTTAAAGGTCTGAGAGCAAGAGAACGAGATGAGCGGATAAAGAAAAGAAAGGTGTGAAGAAAGGTATCTTATAGATATGAACTGGGTCCAGTGGAGAAAGCATGAGGGGAAAGCACTTCAATCTAAGACCTCATCTCCTCATCATGTGACCTTTATGCAGAGATAAAATGCCCCCGTGGATCCTGCACGCAGACTTGTGGTGTTTTTCCATTCATGGGACCTGCTCGGCTGCGGTCCCCTGTCCTCCTTGTTCCATTGCAGATTAGTAGCCTACCGCATCAGGTGAGCGTGGCTGGTTGTCATAGCAGCAAACTGCCGTGACCTCACAGAACGTGGAAGGTGTGGGGTTTTTTGCCACAGGCCGAAGACAAGTTTAGTTTCAAAGAAAGCTGGAGGAAGCAAAAAACAACCGCTGGCTAAACTATTTCAACACAGCGGGCCTGGCTGTCGCTAGCAATGACGACGCAGTGATTAGTGATGATTCTCTCCGACCAATCAGCAGTCTGCAGGTTTTTACATCACCTTTTTGGTATCACCTCAGCTCACCTGGAACCTCGATTGAGGTAGTACTACAAAAAGTACCTGTTAGCAAGTACCAGGGACTTTTTTCGTAATGGAAAACCAAAAAGGGCGAGTAGGTCGAGGAGGTCGAGGAGGTACCATGCTGCGGAAAAACACCTTTACTCTACTATATGTTTTCTGATGGTAAATGTGTTGTATGGTTCATCTTTGCCTGCGGTCTATTACTATTACTATTTGTGTAGTGGAAGAAAAAATATCACATGACCTGTTTGGTAAATTAACATACTGTAATTCAGTAAAAAACTAAAATACACCAACAGATCTATTGTAGTCACACTGTTGATTTATTGATTCTTTTTTACTGAGAGCCCTTAATAAGAAAGACTTTTGGAGGCCTTGAAGTAGCTTTATTTTGGCAGAAGTGTCCCATACAATAGTTTTGCCCCTTCTGATTGTGTGTGTGTGTGTGTGTGTGTGTGTGTGTGTGTGTGTGTGTGTGTGTGTGTGTGTGTGTGTGTGTGCGCTGCTTCAGGAGAACGGCGTGGAGTTCGAAGCCTGCCTCGTGGCCCAGTGTGACGCTCTGATCGAGGCGCTCACAAGACAGAAAGCCAAGCTGCTCACCAAAGTCACCAAGGAGAAGGAGTACAAGCTAAAGGTGAGACTGATGGATCTTTTAGTTTTACGTCAGTGTGTAGCGGCACGTCCACCCAAAGACACGCTACCAATACTGCAACATGTGTCATCTCTCTTCATCTGTCCCTTCTTATCCTGCCTAAAGACAACAGCATAATTGGGGTAATCTGTAATAATGTGGAATATCTGCTTCGCTCTCTTTCTCTTCCAGCACTTGCTTGTATATTAGCAACGACATAAACATAAGAAGATTAAAAAAAAACCTCAAACTATAAAAAATAACTTCAATCTATTTAAATAGCTTGAAAATAGCTTCAATCTGTCATGGGAATTAACCATGTGAATGTGTTATTGTTAGCAGTTAGGTAAAGCTTCTGAAAATTTTAACATTTAAATTAAATAAATAAGGAACAAGCAAGTTATAAATAAACAACCTTAGTTATATATTAATAACTCACAAACACTAACAAAATAAATTAGTGAGAAAAGCATTGACAGAACACAAATACACAAATCTCTCATGTCAAATAATCATTTCTCTTCTAATCTTAGAAGGTAATATAGTAAGAAGCTGATCAGTAAAATAGGTTTCCAGTCTTGGCTCTTCCCAACCAGCAGAGTCATTTTATTTATTTTATTTTTTCCTTTCGTCTGTGAATCCACCGCTGGGGTTTTCCTAAGTCCCAGTGTGTCACATGGACGCCTGCCCAGCCTCAACGTGCCCACCGACCGACTGACCGTCTGGCTGGTGGCGAGGGAGGAGGGGGTGGGGGTGTTTGGACAGAAGGCCCAAGGACAGCTGTTGTCATTATCTGCAAACTGGGGATTGAGATTCAGCCAGAGGACAAAGAGCTGGAGACTGGAACAAGAGGAGACTAGCTGCTTATAGATGGCTGATTAAAGGTCTTACATGTAGGACCGTGTTTCTCTCTAACTGATAAAATCACACGCTTTTATTCATGGAAGAAAGCTAACAAGCAGGGGCGTGAATGCTTTGGCCCATAACCAGAATTTCTGAAATATGATATATATCAGGTAGCAACATTTATTATGATTTCCAAGAAATTAATTATTTGATGGATAACATAGATAGGAGGTGGATAGAAAAAAACCATAAATGAAATCCAGGAACAACAAGAACTCAGAAAAGCACGTTACAACTTTTCCATGAATCAATTATGAAACTAAATGCAACTAAATACTTTTTAAAAATTGTGTTTTTTTCTTGGAAAACATCAGAATCAGAATCAGCTTTATTTGTCAGGTATGAGGACACAAAACAATATATACATACTAATATATACACACTAATATATACATACTAATATATACATACTCTAAACAGAAACAATATAGAGGCATGAGTGCAATGAAAAGATCAATAAAAATGATTTAAATGTGGAGCATAGTGCAAAGGATACTGGGATAAATAGTATTATGTTATTTAATTACAATATGAACAGTATTAACATATGAACATATTATGTAATAGGAAATGAGAATGATGAATAAATAAAAAATAATAAGTGAAATGTGAGAATGGGAATGATGAATACTACTAAATAAGTGGGATAATAAGGGGAACCAGTAACAGGTGCTGTAGAGACAGTGGTACTGGGTTATGGACCAGAACTGGACCTGACACTGTGGGTCAGAACGAAAGAATTGAAAGAATTAAAGAAAATAGGACTCAGACCAAGAAAGCGCATTCATTTAACAGTGCCAGTGGAAGGCTTTAAGAAGATGATCTATTTCATATTTTCTGACTGGGAACTCTACTTCACTTAGAAGCCTTTTAATCTGTTTTTGGCTTGGCCAGACACAAAGCCAAAATATAAAAATAAAAGAAATATTGTAAAGACTGTGTCTACACACCAAGAAAGGCAGATGTTTCTAAAAAAAAAAAAATCTTTATAATAAATAATATTTGTGTTTGCACTTTCAAAGAACAGACAGAAATACTCACTATTATTCACATTTCTAATTAAAATTCATTGCAAATTTGATAAAGAAAATATTTCGTAATTACATTTGTAAGTATTAAAAATAATTACTTTTGATGTCCCAGGCCTTCATTTTAGCCAGTAGTTGTTAAAGTTGTGGTTACTGACTGACTCTCACACACACACACACACACACACACACACACACACACACACACACACTGTGGTTCCAGTCATAATCCTGCAGCTGATGGATTACTATTCACTCCTCTCTAACTCATACAGATGAGTGTGTGTCGGCGTCCTATGAATGAGATTTGGCTTCAACCGATCTTAGAAGCCAATTCTGTCTAAAAAACTAACATTTGCGCATTATTTTGCAAAGATAGCAGCTACAACACAAACTGCATATTTAAGCATTATATGAGCATTAAACATAAATACAAAAGAATGTGCAGTAACGTATAATAACGTATCTTTTCTACTTCACCAAATACTGAATATAAAGCCCTCCAGCATGCAACACCGTGCCAACATAGACAGAACAAGACTGTGCTCTCCAGAACCTTCCAGAAATGGACAATATCAGCCCAAAATATTGCTCTAACCTGAACTGAAATATGGTTCTGAGTGTGATGAAGAGTCATGTTGGCGGTGTTTCTGGGTTTGCATTAACACCTTTCAGTGTTTGCACCCGCAGATTGATTTCAGATGCATGTGGAACGGGAGAGATCCCTTCATCCAGGCCTGCAGGAGTGTGTGTGGGAGCGGCACGTCTCAACGGGAGAGAAGGAAATTGAAATAAATCTGAGATTTACTTAGGCTTCACGCTTCACACTTTATGTTGTTTACACAGGAGATGGGAGCGGGGGGGGGCCTAAATGGAAATGCAAATGTTCTCCTGTTAAATAATTTGAATGTGTCTGTCTAGCTATTGGTGAATTCCAGCTGATGGTTGTGTATATCCACAGAAGTACACCATTTATATCATTCTTTTACCTTTAATGACCTTTTATTGATTCATTATTGAATCCTCCTAATCCTAAATCCTTTAATAAAATCCCAAGACAAAGCTCAAACCAACCCTTTTCACACAGACCAAGTATAGAAAGTGTGAAAGAAACCACATATAATGTACATAGTCTTCACTAATTCAATACACAAGTTGTTCATATTCTGATTAAATTGTGTAAAGCACACTTTTGTTGGGCTTGAAAGCTTTTAAAGCAAAACAAAAGCTGCTTTTCACACATGTCAGACATGTTAGCAGATATGCAAACGGTTTATTGTACAGCATAATAAAATGTACAAAGTCTTTGGAGATTAAAACTTAGGTCTTCCTGAAAGGATTCACGCTGAGCTACATAAGAGGTTATATAAAATATCAGGCATAAGCATGTGTTTGGAGGGTTTGTAAAGGATTTTTTAACTAGTTTTTATCTGATATTTCTGCCTTTTGCTGCAGCAGTCAGCCTTTATATCTTCAGATTACAGATTGTTTTGATCCTCTTACAGTGGACTTTTCATGCTCTTCATATTTCATTTTATAAAGCAGCTGACAGATGAATAATTAACTGTGATCTCATTAACCATCGAATAAAGGAGGGGCTTAATTCCGAGACGGTCCAATTTCCTCTTTGATTCATTTAGACGGCCATTTGTTCACGGTGTAAATAATTATCTTGGATTCACCGACACAGAAAGACATTTTCTGTCTAATCTCTTGTTTAACCATTGAAAAGTTGATGTATCTGTCACACGCATACACATACATGTACAGTAAATATTATATACATGTATCTGATCAGCTGAAATCTAGTGCAGGTGTTATTAAATGTGAACAAAAGGCTAATAAGACGGTGAAGGTTCACTGAGTTTCAATTAGCCTCAAACGACACCCGTGACACCCGTGACACCCGTCCAAATCTCATTTCCCTGCTGCTCGGAGTTCAGCCAGCAGATACCGTGTGTGTGTGTGTGTGTGTGTGTGTGTGTGTGTGTGTGTGTGTGTGTGTGTGTGTGTGTGTGAGAATAAAAAGGAGTGCAGGTTTCAAAGAGCTAGAGAGAAAAATGTCACATTAACCCTCGTGTCGTCTTCCCGTCAAGTGAAAATCAACTCTTTTGTTGATGCTTTTTATCGATGTTTTTAACTTTTTCTTATGTTGTTCTGCCTTTTTTTCAACACTTTTAATGCTTTTTTCAATGTTCAACACTACATAACACTAACTTATTAACTAGTTTTACAGTTATTCTGTCAATTTATGGTAACATTATACCTAATGTTTGAGTTAGAAAAGCAGAAATTAGGAATTATTGAGACTAAAATTAAAGGAATGGATGTTGATGATAATCACAGACTGGAATATGTCAACTTTTACTCAATACTATTTCAAAAACACTTCCATTTGTTTTACAATGCTATAAAATTGTATAAGACGCCCCAAAATTAATGAAAGTAGAGATTTGGACTTGGCAAAGAGCGTTGGGGACAACATGAGGACAACATGTACATTTTTTGGGGTTGGGTCACTCTCCGAGCTTCTGCAGAGCTTGTAAATGGACACTGAATCTTTGACATAGTAAACTTTATAATAAAGAAACAGTGTCAACACATCATCCAGTGCTGCTCAGACACCACATGGCCAGGGCTGGGAGTCCACGTTAAATGGGTTGCAGGCGACATATATGGCGGTCGGTGTGATGTTGAATCTCCATCAGCTGATAATCAAACAGCAGCTGGTGGCAGAGATGCTGTGATAAACTGTGATTTAATATCTTTACAGCTTGTAAGTGTTGGCAGCCAGACAACCTGATAACCTTTTCTACTTGGATTCAGCCGTGACAAGCTGTGTGAAAAATGTTTTCATTAGTTGCTATTGGCAAATTTGGTATTTTATTAACCACCCAGTGCCAATCTGGGTTCAGGGAGTAGTTTTGAAGTATATATTAAGACTGCTTGTTTGTAGAGAATGTGGCTCGAAAAACGGCTACAGTTTCTTTGCTAGTCCTTTGCAAGTCCTTTGCTGTCCCCGCTCTTAAGGTCAACATGTCTCATAATTGTCTTAAAAGCGTTGATAGCATTACAGAAATTCTGCTCTGTAACTTTTAACAACTAATTTCTCTGATCTGCCCTTGTCTCAGGTGGTGCGTGACCAGATCACGCACTGCACCATGAAGCTACGTCAGACCACCGGCATGATGGAGTACTGCCTTGAAGTCCTCAAAGAGAACGACCCCAGTGGATTCCTCCAGGTATCTCTGACCCACAGTGTGTGTGTGTGTGTGTGTGTGTGTGTGTGTGTGTGTGTGTGATTGCATCTAGTATCAGTATCATACACATCCTAGTGTTTTTCCTCACATAGCAACTGGATAAAGAAAAGAAAGTTATCACGTCCAGATACAGCGAATTCTTTCAGTTAGTCCTTTAGGTTTCACATTTTGCCTATAGGTTTTGATGCTTTATTGACTTTATTAAATGAATGAACGCCCGTTACACTGCCAAATGAGTTGCTACAAAGCTAATTAAGACTATCAGCACCACACCGCTCTCTGCTCAGAAGATTGTGTCTTCTGGGACTTTCCCGCTCAGAAGCTCAAGTGAAGATAATGATCTCTTCTGAAGGGTCCATCATGTTTTTTTTTTTAATCCTTCGTGTCCTCGTTGGCTACTAGCAACTGCAAGAGGGGGGAGGTGCTGGGGCGTGGTCACGGAAGGCTTGCGTCATGTGGACGCCGACAGTTTTGCCGTCATTACTTAGAATTCCTCACGGGGAAGACAGAAACTACGCACTATAGCTTTAAGTAGCAAAGTTCAAAACATGCATCTCCAAAATGGCAACTTTTCACAAACTAAAGTCAGTTCAACCCATTGGACCATCTAATAATAAAAAAGAAATAAATGCATCTGATGCCGAAGCATTTATCAGAGAGTCCAATGGGTTAACAAGATTGTGTAACACAAGGCTTTTGGAAGGGAAGAAGGTAACATGTAATCCTTCAGTTTCTGTAAAAAAAATAATTCACATTAAAGCTATTTAAGGGTAAGGATGTTCTTATCTGTTTATTATTAATAATGTCCCTGAAGATACTGAAATCTAATATCTAAACTTATGACTGAAGTTCTGTGGAACAGAGGCAATTTAGGTTGTGGCAAAATAAATTCATTCTTGGTTTTAGTGTCTTCAGGGGAATTGCTGATCATGATGAAACACATAAACAAACAGCAGCCTTCTCTTTTGAAACTACTTCAGTCAAGACTTAAGTTTCAGAGATCATACGCGAGGCGGGACACAGCATGGGGTCTTACTGTACATTTAAAAAAAAAAAGTATTTACCACCAAAAATTGAAATTGTGAAAGTTGCAACGTAGTTCCTTTGAGTTTAAGACGAGAAATCAGCTTTGCAGGGGGCCTCTGATGTTGTGAAGCCAGCGCAGCTAAAAACACAGCACAGTCAGAGAAGGAAGACGGGGAATAACAAACACACACACACACACACACACACACACACACACACACACACACACACACACACACACCAACACAGGATGCGTCTGATTTGCTTTACTAATGCAGAAGCTGATCTATCGTTGCTTGCTCCGACATGTTTCATTATCAGCGGGCTCAGGTGCTCAATGGCTGATCAATATTTATTGATCCGTGCATGTTAGGTCAAACTGAGAAAGGTCAAATGTGACATGTGCACCTGCTTGTAAGAGTTATAGTGTAGGTTTGATGTTCTGTTTGGGGCCTGGGGTCAAACATCACACTTAACATTGTTTTATCAGCTTCAGTACAGCTTTAAAACATGGTTAAATACAGAGGATTTTTATTTGCTCCGGATTTGGGACATTATCATTAAATCTTCAGATTGCTTTCTAGATAATGGATTAATCGTTTTGGTCCAAGGGGATGTCTTTAAATGTCTTGTTTTGGCAGTTTAATATGCTATAAAACAGAGAGAAGCAGGAAAACATCACATACAAGACCAATTTTACATGAAAAATGACTTTTAACGATTTATCGATTATCAAAGTAGTTGCCACGTATGTTTATGTCGACTAATCGTCAAAAAAATCTATATTTTGACAACACTATTGTGTCGGACCCCAAACAGGCAATACCAAGGGTTAAATGGCAAAGAAGAAGAAATAAAGAAATATACAGGAAGCAAAAAAAAGAAGAAGAACAGATTGTAAATTAAAACTTCTCCAACCCCTTAGCTCCATTTATGGCTGTCCTGATCTCTACTGAATGATGTAAGACTAAATTCTATTGTCTCTGACTCTGGTTATGAATCATTGCTGTATCTGGAGAGAGACAACAGGAAAGACATAAAGTAAAGTGACAGGGAGAGATGAAATAAAGATCAAAGACACTCCTGAGGGACACACACACACACACACACACACACACACACACACACACACACACATCCCCCTTTCGCCGTTTCCATTTCATCTGAATATTTTATGAGGTATTGATTACGTGGTTCTTTATGGTTGCCTTATCCTAAATAGTCTCTTAAGGAATCAAAGGTGGATATCAGTGTTGGTCAGTTTAGGAACATTTGTAAATACAATGTTTGAACTACTCTAAATTAAAAAGAATCACGCCAAATAAAGCAGTATACGTTGTAATGCTCGAGGAAGATTTTCTGAATACTCTACTCATGTTTTGCAGTTGAGTGTAGTTTAATGTAATGTATTCACTTAGCTTTCTTTTCCTGAGTCAGTGCAGCTTTTACTAGCAGAAGAAAAGTCTAATTCATAGCTTTAAATATTTGAACGGCACTAATGTGTGCCTCCTTTCACTTGTCACACACAATGTAATAAAGCCAGGCTAGTGGAACAGTGAGGCTGTTCTGTGTGCAGCCCTGCGAGCATACATGTAGATATTGAATACATACTGTATACTGTATACTTGTCTATGTACGTGTGTGCAGATCTCCGACGCTCTGATCAAGCGGGTGACCTCGTCTCAGGACCAGTGGGTGAAAGGCGCCCTGGAGCCTAAAGTCGGCCCGGAGTTTGACCTCACCCTCAACACCGACTCGCTGCTCCAGACCATCCTGCAGCTGGACTTCTGCCAGGGCAAAGGTAAACACACAAAAACACACACTTCTGTTCAGTTGGCGGCTTTTAGGACCTCTTTTAGAACTACACTTGACATGACTATGGGATTTTATAGACTCTACATTAGAGCTGTAGCAATTCCAAATCTTAATGTACAGTTAATTGTCTCAGAAATAATTGCGATTTAAAACCTAATTGTCTCTTTCAGTCAAATTTAAAACATATTTTTCAGATAAATTATACTTCTGAATGAATCCCAGGATACATCTTCTGTGTATATCCCTGTTATGTGACCCAGATAATCTAACACAAGTAAACCACGCCTCTTTATTATCATAAAACATTGCATTTTTTTTCTAAAATAACATAAAACCATACCATACTTTAGTCATACCCCTTAGGACCTTAGCTAATGTTGGCAATTAATTGTGGTTAAACGGCAATACTACAAATATTGCGTATAGACAATAATGCAATAGTTGTTACAGGCCTACTTTATTATTATTTACTGTGTTTCTGTGCAATATTTTATTCTAGTTTATATTAATTGTTTTGTTGTTAACTCACTGTTTTTGTAAGCATTCATGGTTTATATTCTCAGACTTTTAAAAGCTCCCTCCTGAGCCTCAGAAGATTTAAGAAAGCTGCTGTCAGCGGTGGAGTAGTACTCCTCATGATGAGTACACTATACTTCATGTGTAAAATCAGTGGAGTGCCCTTTAAACAGGCTCCATATGTAAATCAACTTGACATGCATGAACATACACAAACATCCTTGACCTGAACAATGAATTTTCAACCAATAAACAGGTTGTTTTGCAAGGTTTCTTCAAGATGTACAACAATGTACGCGACTGATTAGCTATTCATTGGCTGTTGCTACCCAGCAACCACTGGGCGTGCATGAGTAAACACAGCGTCCTTTTCCGCTGCAGTCTCAGAGATTACCCAGATGTGTTGTTAATGCACATCAAATATGTAATCAGCACTATGCATATTTTACTTTCATACTGCTCCACTGAGGCAGCAACAATCAGGTGTTAGGGTTAAGGTTGCAGATATGGATTCAGCCTCGCTAAAACACCAAATAATGTCATTATTCTTTGCACTTTACATTACATGCAAGGCTTTGTCTGCTTAATGAGCTGCAATACATCATTTATTTAAAATGCAGTGTGCTCCAATACAGATATTACAAAGATTTGACCCTGCTTGAGGGCCCTGACAGTACCTAGGTAAGGACTACTAGCCAGTCAGGAGCAGAGTATGAGGACCCTGACAGTACCTAGGTAAGGACTATTAGCCAGTCAGAAGCAGAGTATGAGGGTCCTGACAGTACCTAGGTAAGGACTACTAGCCAGTCAGAAGCAGAGTATGAGGGTCCTGACAGTACCTAGGTAAGGACTACTAGCCAGTCAGAAGCAGAGTATGAGGGCCCTGACAGTACCTAGGTAAGGACTACTAGCCAGTCAGAAGCAGAGTATGAGGGCCCTGACAGTACCTAGGTAAAGACTACTAGCCAGTCAGAAGCAGAGTATGAGGGCCCTGACAGTACCTAGGTAAGGACTACTAGCCAGTCAGAAGCAGAGTATGAGGACCCTGACAGTACCTAGGTAAGGACTACTAGCCAGTCAGGAGCAGAGTATGAGGGCCCTGACAGTACCTAGGTAAGGACTACTAGCCAGTCAGGAGCAGAGTATGAGGGTCCTAACAGTAGCTAGGTAAACCTTTAACATCCAAAAAGCATAATATCAGCACTTTAAGGCTGTTGACATGAAACCCATCTGCACTTTCCCCACATTCACATCCCACTGGTCATCAAACGATAGCGATAGAGTTACAAGAGTTCAAGTTTTACTCTTTGATATCCTGATCTACGGCACAGTGTAGAAGGTGCTCTGGTTAAGAAGTAGTTTAAAAATGATTCTCCATTATTTGCTGAACTGAATGAGTTGCTCTGGATCCGTCTTGGTGTCCTCTGTAAATCAACAGTTGCTAAGAAACTCAACTAAACTGCAACAGAACAGTCTCTTTTCCTCATGGAAGTAGTAGCAGATTTAATAGTTATAGGTATACATTAGTCTCTTTCCTTTACTGGGGTAGTTCCCGTGCAAGTTCCCCTGAGGTTCTGCTGGATGTTCTCCTCGTTTTCAGCTGGATGTCCCTCACCTTCCTCTTTCTTTGTGTTAGCATTTTGATCTCCGGTCTACAACGACCATCAAATTATGTTTTTTTTGGAATAAAATTCCATTCACACACTCAAAAGCCATTTTAATTCCCAAGCTCGCCTCCATGCGTTGTGTCGTCTTCCCGTCAAAATTGAAAGTCAACACTTCTGTTGATGCTTTTTAATCAATGTTTTTAACTTTTTCTCACGTTTTTGTCTCTTTTTTCAACACTTTTTTTTAACGTTCAACACTACATAACACTAACTTATTCACTTTAGTTTTACAGTTATTTATGGAATTTATGGTCAATAAACCTAATTTTTCGGACATTATACCTCATTTTTGAGTTAGAAAAGCAGAAATTAGGAATTATTTTTTTATTTATTTATGTTCAACACTACATAACACTAACTTATTAACTAGTTTTACAGTTATTTGGTGAATTTATGGTAAAATTATACCTAATGTTTGAGTTAGAAAAGCAGAAATTAGGAATTATTGAGACTAAAATTAAAGGAATGGATGTTGATGATAATCACAGACTGGAATATGTCAACTTTTACTCAATACTATTTCAAAAACACTTCCATTTGTTTTACAATGCTATAAAATTGAATAAGACGCCCCAAAATTAATGAAAGTAGAGATTTGTACTTGGCAAAGAGCGTTGGGTGGAATCAATCATGTTATTTTGGGGAATTAAAAAGAACATTGGTATAGGACAACATGAGGACAACATGAGGACAACATGAGGACAACATGAGGACAACATGAGGACAGCATGAGGGCAACATGAGGGCAACATGAGGACAACATGGGGACAACATGGGGACAACATGAGGGCAACATGAGGGCAACATGGGGACAACATGAGGACAGCATGAGGGCAACATGAGGACAACATGAGGGCAACATGAGGGCAACATGAGGGCAACATGAGGACAACATGAGGACAACATGAGGACAACATGAGGACAACATGAGGACAACATGAGGACAGCATGAGGGCAACATGAGGGCAACATGAGGACAACATGGGGACAACATGGGGACAACATGAGGGCAACATGAGGGCAACATGGGGACAACATGAGGACAGCATGAGGGCAACATGAGGGCAACATGAGGACAACATGGGGACAACATGGGGACAACATGGGGACAACATGAGGGCAACATGAGGGCAACATGGGGACAACATGGGGACAACATGGGGACAACATGAGGACAACATGAGGGCAACATGGGGACAACATGGGGACAACATGAGGGCAACATGAGGGCAACATGGGGACAACATGGGGACAACATGGGGACAACATGAGGGTTGAGTGAATCTGGACCTCTTGTCATGTTTCTAATGCTATCGATCTAAATCTCTCCACTGGTCTCACTGCCAGTTCCAGCTGTTTCATAAGCCATCTTCTGTCCATATGCTCTTGTATTAAACCATCCAAACCAACGTCCTATTTCCAGATGTGCAGGAGAATCCGTTATTGAAACAAATGCAGGCAGCAGCAAGCAGTGGTGAGGCTGAAATGGAGACAGAGAGCCCAGGAGGTATTTCACAGTGAACTTGTGTTTCCCTTCCATGAATCGATCTGGTCCCTCCTTCCCCGTCCCCCCTGGCCCGAGTCTGGCTGTAAACCCGCTCCCACGGCGTCTACCTGCTCTCACCTCTGCATGGTGTCTGTTGTCCAGCTCCTCTCCAATGAATGGCACCTCTGCACAATAGTGCTGCCTTCACTGAACCCTGGAAAACTAAGTTACAGAAATGTGTTGCCATGTTGCCTGAAGTACTTCTCTGTTTCCCATGCTTGTAAATTCTTTGGCTTTTGAACATTTTATGCAAATAGGATCAGAGGAAATGTGTATTAAACATCATTCCCCCCTCCCTGACTTATATAGTCATATCAAACTGAAAAAGTCAGAATGATATAAATTATTGTATAAAATAATCCATCAAGATACAAATAATGTAATACATCTTTAGTAATATATGGATTTCAAGCATAGCATACACACAATCTGCTGCAAATATGAATACAAATTATGAAATAACATTTTAAATCTAAATATATATTACTTTTCTTTAAATATACTGTATATACAGGTGTATGTACAACATATATATACTGTATATATACAGTGTATATATATATTGTATATATACAGTGTATATATATACCGTGTGTATATATATACTGTATATATATGTACAATATACATTTATTTATTTTGAATTCATCTTGAATTCAATGAATTTAAAATAAAATGAATTTATTAGATTTATTTATTAGATGAATTTAATGAGATGAATTTAAAATAAACAAACAACACACAATCATCTTATGGTTGTGTGTGAATCAAAGAACTACTTTGGCTACGAATGCTTTAAAGAAGCAGAATTTAAATGTAGACCTAGTTAAAGCACCTCCGCTCCTCTTCCTCATTACTCAACAGATGAAACTTAATTACCCCGACATCTCCACCTGTGTGTTCACTGGTTATTTTTTGCCTCGTTTCTGTTTCTTTCAGCTCCTTTTTGTTTTATCACCGAGGGTTAGACAGATATGTCTCTTTATTAGACGTTTCATTCGATACGCTGGTAACTCCATTTCTCGGCTTTCTTAACCCTCGTGTTGTCTTCCTGTCAACCATGACAAAAAGTTGGTTTTTTTTTGTCAACACTATTATCACTTTTTTTGGACATTTTTTGTCACTTTTGCAATGTTGTGGGTGCTTTTTTATGTTTTTTTTCTTTCCAAAGTTATTTGATATTTCTAATGTTGACATGTTCAGCTTATTTTCGAAGGCCCATTTTTTTGTGATGAAAAAAATGAAAATGGGTCAAATTTGACCTGAGGACAACATGAGAGTTAACCATCTGAGACTCCTGCTCTACCTTCAACTATTAACCAATTTTAATAATCAGTCTGTCTTTCAACTGGGAGTATCTCAATGTATGTAAACACATCCTTTGGGAGGTAAGAAATGAGCCAAATAGCTTTTACATAATTACTTCTAGAAGCTTTAGTTACACAATATGCATCAGTCTTTGAAGCTTATATCGGTCTAACCCCATGCACCACTAGCACTGCCACCTCTGGAAGTGTTAAATGTCCTCACATGACCTCCTCTGATTCCCAGCTATTGTCCTGTAAATGAACCCAGAGCTCTTTCACTTTTTTTTACTTTAATTTTCTACCTGATCCACATTAAAGCTCCTCTTTCTCTCCCTTCAGTGTGTTTAAGGGCAACCCAGCCAGCTGTCTACACCACCCTGTTTGTCTTCCTTTTCTCTTCATCCATCCACCTTTTGTCCCCCCACTCCAATTACAATCTTTGCTTCTCATCCATCTATGTCCCCCCCCCCCACACAGTGGAGTCTGGACCCTCGGTGCCGGCGGCCCCCCTCCTGCAGCTGGAGAAGTGCTGCACCAGGAACAACAGCGCCACCCTGGCCTGGAAGGTAGCTGCACCCCCGGTCAGCCCCATCGAGGGCTACATCCTGGAGCTGGACGACGGAAACGGAGGACAGTACAGGGTGGGTGCCTCAGAAACACACACACACACACACACACACACACACACACACACACACACACACACACACACACACACAGGTTATAATGTAATGGGTGTAAAACACTAATATGACAGTAATCTATTCCAAAATGCAGTAAATGTGTCTCTTCTGTAGCTCGTCTTTCTTTTTTATTTTATTATTAATTATCCATATGCTGCTCAACTCTGTCTAAAACCAGATGGTAGTTTGTGTGTGTGTGTGTGTGTGTGTGTGTGTGTGTGTGTGTGTGTGTGTGTAAACATGCATTTTAGGTTATTTTTTTGGGGCATTTTAGGCCTTTATTTATATAGGACAGCTTAGACCTGAAAGGGGAGAGAGAAGGGGAATGACATGCAGCAAAGGGCCGCAGGTTGGAGTCTAACCTGCGGCTACTGCGTCGAGGAGTAAACCTCTACATATGGGCGCCCGAACTACCAAGTGAGCTAACCAGGCGCCTAACATTTAAAACGTGCATTTTAAATGTGTGACTCTATACTAATCCTTTAGTCCATGTACATGTTTTATGTGTTTAAGTAGCAAACATACATGTACATGTAAACATTAGGAAACTCCAACCTTTTGAGGAAACCAGTTTTCTTTGTGAATGAATGATGTATTGTAAATAAATAAATGTTCTTTTTCAATGTTGTGGTTTTTTATTCCTTTTTTAATCAACTTCAGCATGGGGGTGCAAACTTTCTCAAGCCACTGTACATGCACTTAATCTGCGTTAGCAAGTATGCTACTGAAATGTGTGTGTGTGTGTGTGTGTCCTCAGGAGGTGTATGTGGGGAAGGAGACGGTGTGTACGGTGGACGGCCTTCATTTTAACAGCTCGTACAACGCCAGGGTGAAGGCCTACAACGCCATTGGTGTGGGGCCGTACAGCAAGACCGTGGTGCTGAAGACCTCTGACGGTGGGTAGTGTGGATTTGTCTCTCCTTAATAATGTCCTCTGGTGGATTTGTCTCTCCTTTATTATAAAGTCCTCTGGTGGATTTGTCTCTCCTTAATAATGTCCTCTGGTGGATTTGTCTCTCCTTTATTATAAAGTCCTCTGGTGGATTTGTCTCTCCTTTATTATAAAGTCCTCTGGTGGATTTGTCTCTCCTTAATAATGTCCTCTGGTGGATTTGTCTCTCCTTTATTATAAAGTCCTCTGGTGGATTTGTCTCTCCTTAATAATGTCCTCTGGTGGATTTGTCTCTACTTAATAATGTCCTCTGGTGGATTTGTCTCTCCTTTATTATAAAGTCCTCTGGTGGATTTGTCTCTCCTTAATAATGTCCTCTGGTGGATTTGTCTCTCCTTTATTATAAAGTCCTCTGGTGGATTTGTCCTCTGGTGGATTTGTCTCTCCCTTATAAAGTCCTCTGGTGGATTTGTCTCTCCTTAATAATGTCCTCTGGTGGATTTGTCTCTACTTAATAATGTCCTCTGGTGGATTTGTCTCTCCTTAATAATGTCCTCTGGTGGATTTGTCTCTCCTTAATAATGTCCTCTGGTGGATTTGTCTCTCCTTAATAATGTCCTCTGGTGGATTTGTCTCTCCTTTATTATAAAGTCCTCTGGTGGATTTGTCTCTCCTTAATAATGTCCTCTGGTGGATTTGTCTCTCCTTAATAATGTCCTCTGGTGGATTTGTCTCTCCTTTATTATAAAGTCCTCTGGTGGATTTGTCTCTCCTTAATAATGTCCTCTGGTGGATTTGTCTCTCCTTTATTATAAAGTCCTCTGGTGGATTTGTCTCTCCTTAATAATGTCCTCTGGTGGATTTGTCTCTCCTTTATTATAAAGTCCTCTGGTGGATTTGTCTCTCCTTAATAATGTCCTCTGGTGGTTTTGGTCTCTCCTTTATTATAATGTCCTCTTGTGGTTTTGGTCTCTTCTTTTTATTTTTTCTCAATAGTGTGAATAATAGTGTGATAATCTTCATAAAACAGGTTTCATGCCACATGGATTTGTACCATGTCAAATTGAGGAGACAAGAGATTAGGAGATAGATCTTTTTTAAGGTAAAGGTTGAAGAATAAGAACTATTTAGTGCTTTATACAGGAGACTGAAGAGAGAGGAGAATGAGAGAATAGAAAATATAGGAAAGGAGGAGAAAGGAGATTAGTGGTGTGTAGAAGGAAGGAAAGGAAGGGACAGGAAAGGAGATTAAGGCAAATGGAATGAAAAAGAGAATAGCAAAAGAAAGGGAATACAAGAAAAAGGAGGGCAAAACGAGAAGAGGAAATGAGGGAGAAATAAGGGAAAAGAGAGAATGGGCAAGGAAAGAAAGGGAGAGAAAATAGGAGAGGGGAAGTAAAGTAAAGGGAAGGAAAAGAGAGAATATAAAGGTGAGGAGTAGAGACGGGGATGGATATGAAAGGACAGAAAGGAGGGCATGAGAAAAGAGAGGAAAAGAAAAAAGGGATTGGACAAGAAAGAAAGGAATGGAAAAGAAAAATTATAGCAAAGAGAAAAGAAGGGGTAAGAAAAAATAGAAAAAGAGGACAATTAGGAATGGAAAAGTAGGAAGGGAAAGAATGAGAAAATGAAGAATAGGTAAGAAGAGAAAATAAAGGAAGAGAAAGGACTCATAGAAATGAAGAGGAAAGAAAACAGAGCCAATGAAGAGATGAGGGAGGAACACCGTCTGCCAACCACACCAACAATGAGCGGCCTGTTTTCTCACTGATAACTCTTCATCCCTCTCGCCCTCCTTCCTCTTTTTCTCTGTCATCTTTCTTTCTTTGCCAGCTCGCCTCTTTTTCTTCTCTCACCCCTCATTGCCTCCTCCCTCTCTTTCCTGGAGGACTGTAGCTTCCCATAGCTGCATAGAGAGAGAGAAGACATGATGGGATGTGACTCACAGCATGAGTATATATGAGTAGATAAAGGCTGTGGCTGCATAACAAACACCGATGTTGATGTAGATTTTTTAAATGTATGGTATCATTATATTTGTGTATATTTCACCACTTAGTCAATAATGAAGCATTTCTGTCCTCAAGCTGAGATAATGGGTAATGCATCCCTGATGTTTCAGCCTTCTGTGTGTGTGTGTGTGTGTGTGTGTGTGCGTGTGCGTGTGCGTGTGTGTGTGTGTGTGTGTGTGTGTGTGTGTGTGTGTGTGTGTGTGTGGACCAGGTTTTACTACATTTGTGGGGACCAAAAACTGGAAATACAGTATACTTATGGGGTAAGGGGCTAGGGAATGTCAATGACTGGTCCCCATAAAGATAGTGAGACAAGACTGTGTGTGTGTGTGTGTGTGTGTGTGTGTGTGTGTGTGTGTGTGTGTGTGTGTGTGTGTGTGTGTGTGTGTGTGTGCTGTTTCTTGAGGCTTTGGCTGATTTGTCTTTTCGTCATAATTTCACTCATTTTAACATTGGAATGTTTCTTGTTATATATACACATACATCTTCTCTTATAGCAAAATCAGTTGTTAATATTATATTTAATTATTATAATATTACATTAGATGTCATAACAGGGAGTTATAATTGTTATAAAGAGAAACTGAGCAGCAGGATGTTGTTGACGAGCTTCATCAACATGATGCAAAGTTGGTAAAATTACACCATCGTGTGTGTAATGGCTAATTTGGATATATACGTTGTTATGTGTGTAGTGTGTGTGTGTGTGTGTGTGTGTGTGTGCGCGGTAGGTCTGCGTGAATGGTTTGTTTGTTACGTCACCTGCGCACCTGTGTGTGGGTGCTAATGGGAGATTAGAAAGGGAATCACAGGTGAGGGGGAAGAGGAATCTGGATCCGGGAAGCCACACAGTTTTTCAACCTCAGCTGTGTGAGAGTAATGTTTTTAGATCTCGTCGTTCTCGGCTTTTAATCGCTCAAGTCAAGTCTTTTTGTACGTGCTTTAACCTAAAATCTTGTACACGACGACGGTGGACCTCATTATTTACACCAGCATGAGTTGGAAAGGGCTTCAGATTTCATCCAGGGGCATTATTTGTGGACAGATTGCAGTATGAAAACCAAGGTGTGCAACCTGTTGGTGCGGGTCAGTTTTGGGAGATTTGTAGTTGTTGTAGACTGACTGAATGGCAAAGACTTCCAGAACTTCTCATTCTGTATTTCTTAGTAACACCCTGTTCAAAAGATGCAGATGTGGCATCATGACCGATTGCTGTTTCCTTCCCACAGTGGCTTGGTTCACCTTTGACCCCACCACCGCCCACCGGGACATCGTTCTGACCAATGAAAACCAGACCGTGTCCTGCAGCAGCTACGACGACCGCGTGGTGCTGGGAACGGCTGCGTTCTCCAAGGTAAACACACATTTGTCATACACATAGGTTTATTTCTCATAGAAGATACGATACAACTTGTGTCAGTTCACACCCCGAGCAGCTCCGCTCAAAAGAAGAAATAAAAATAAAAATACAGAAAGGCCAAGGGAACTTTATCAGGATGCATCATATCCTGATCCATGAAATAACCTTTAATAATAAAGATGTACCTTTATGGGAATTTAACATAGGGGGGTATACTAATGCCCCCTGTATTTTAACATAGGGGGGTGTATACTTATGCCCCTGTATTTTAACATAGGGGGGTGTATACTAATGCCCCTGTATTTTAACATAGGGGTGTATACTTATGCCCCCTGTATTTTAACATAGGGGGTGTATACTTATGCCCCTGTATTTTAACATAGGGGGAGTATACTTATGCCCCCTGTATTTTAACATAGGGGGTGTATACTTATGCCCCCTGTATTTTAACATAGGGGGTGTATACTTATGCCCCTGTATTTTAACATAGGGGGTGTATACTTATGCCCCTGTATTTTAACATAGGGGGTGTATACTTATACCCCTGTATTTTAACATAGGGGGTGTATACTTATACCCCTGTATTTTAACATAGGGGGTGTATACTTATACCCCCTGTATTTTAACATAGGGGGTGTATACTTATACCCCTGTATTTTAACATAGGGGGTGTATACTTATACCCCTGTATTTTAACATAGGGGGTGTATACTTATGCCCCTGTATTTTAACATAGGGGGTGTATACTTATACCCCTGTATTTTAACATAGGGGGTGTATACTTATGCCCCCCCTGTATTTTAACATAGGGGGTGTATACTTATGCCCCTGTATTTTAACATAGGGGGTGTATACTTATACCCCTGTATTTTAACATAGGGGGGTGTATACTTATGCCCCTGTATTTTAACATAGGGGGTGTATACTTATGCCCCTGTATTTTAACATAGGGGGTGTATACTTATACCCCCTGTATTTTAACATAGGGGGTGTATACTTATGCCCCTGTATTTTAACATAGGGGGTGTATACTTATGCCCCTGTATTTTAACATAGGGGTGTATACTTATGCCCCTGTATTTTTAACATAGGGGTGTATACTTATGCCCCCCTGTATTTTAACATAGGGGTGTATACTTATGCCCCTGTATTTTAACATAGGGGGTGTATACTTATGCCCCTGTATTTTAACATAGGGGTGTATACTTGTGCCCCTGTATTTTAACATAGGGGGGTGTATACTTATGCCCTGTATTTTAACATAGGGGGTGTATACTTATGCCTCCTGTATTTTAACATAGGGGGTGTATACTTATGCCCCTGTATTTTAACATAGGGGGTGTATACTTATGCCCCCTGTATTTTAACATAGGGGGTGTATACTTATGCCCCTGTATTTTAACATAGGGGGTGTATACTTATGCCTCCTGTATTTTAACATAGGGGGGTGTATACTTATGCCCCCTGTATTTTAACATAGGGGGTGTATACTTATGCCCCTGTATTTTAACATAGGGGGTGTATACTTATGCCCCTGTATTTTAACATAGGGGGTGTATACTTATGCCCCTGTATTTTAACATAGGGGGTGTATACTTATGCCCCCTGTATTTTAACATAGGGTATACTTATGCCCCTGTATTTTAACATAGGGGTGTATACTTATGCCCCTGTATTTTAACATAGGGGGTGTATACTTGTGCCCCTGTATTTTAACATAGGGGGTGTATACTTATGCCCCCTGTATTTTAACATAGGGGGTGTATACTTATGCCCTGTATTTTAACATAGGGGGTGTATACTTATGCCCCCCTGTATTTTAACATAGGGGGTGTATACTTATGCCCCCTGTATTTTAACATAGGGGTGTATACTTATGCCCCCTGTATTTTTAACATAGGGGGTGTATACTTATGCCCCCTGTATTTTAACATAGGGGGTGTATACTTATGCCCCCTGTATTTTAACATAGGGGGTGTATACTTATGCCCCTGTATTTTAACATAGGGGGTGTATACTTATGCCCCTCCCTGTATTTTAAGGAAGAACATTTATTTATTTATGATAAATTAAAAGGTTGGATTTTCCTAATTTTTTGAATTAAGGCATTAAGATCAATTTCCAAAAGATGTTTTTTTATTCCTTCCTTTTTAATCAACTTTAGCCTGGGGGGGGGTAAACTCATGCAAGCCTCTGTATAAAAGAGTTGTTAAGCCTGTTGTGTGTAACGAAGGGACTCTAAATCGTTAGAAGGTAAAAGTTGGTATTCAACATATCAAACATGCATGGAGTCAGAGGAGATGCGCAGGTGACCAAAATGAGTTGCCACACCACGATTAGTAGCACTCATTCTACTTCCTCTTGAATCTCAGGGCATCCACTACTGGGAGGTCCGAATCGATCGCTATGACAACCACCCTGACCCTGCGTTTGGGGTGGCGAGGATCAACACCATAAAGGACATGATGTTGGGGAAAGATGACAAGGCGTGGGCCATGTATGTGGACAACAACCGCTCCTGGTTCATGCACAACAACTCCCACACTAACAGGTAGGGGTATGCAGTACTATACTGTACAGGTATGGGTATGCAGTACTACACTGTACAGGTATGGGTATGCAGTACTATACTGTACAGGTAGGGGTATGCAGTACTACACTGTACAGGTATGGGGTATGCAGTACTACACTGTACAGGTATGGGTATGCAGTACTACACTGTACAGGTATGGGTATGCAGTACTACACTGTACAGGTATGGGTATGCAGTACTATACTGTACAGGTAGGGGTATGCAGTACTACACTGTACAGGTAGGGGTATGCAGTACTACACTGTACAGGTAGGGGTATGCAGTACTACACTGTACAGGTATGGGTATGCAGTACTACACTGTACAGGTATGGGTATGCAGTACTACACTGTACAGGTAGGGGTATGCAGTACTACACTGTACGGGTAGGGGTATGCAGTACTACACTGTACAGGTAGGGGTATGCAGTACTACACTGTACAGGTAGGGGTATGCAGTACTACACTGTACAGGTATGGGTATGCAGTACTACACTGTACAGGTAGGGGTATGCAGTACTACACTGTACAGGTAGGGGTATGCAGTACTACACTGTACAGGTATGGGTATGCAGTACTACACTGTACGGGTATGGGTATGCAGTACTACACTGTACAGGTAGGGGTATGCAGTACTACACTGTACAGGTAGGGGTATGCAGTACTACACTGTACAGGTAGGGGTATGCAGTACTACACTGTACAGGTAGGGGTATGCAGTACTACACTGTACAGGTAGGGGTATGCAGTACTACACTGTACAGGTAGGGGTATGCAGTACTACACTGTACAGGTAGGGGTATGCAGTACTACACTGTACAGGTATGGGTATGCAGTACTATACTGTACAGGTAGGTACAGGGGTATGCAGTACTATACTGTACAGGTAGGGGTATGCAGTACTACACTGTACGGGTATGGGTATGCAGTACTACACTGTACAGGTAGGTGTATGCAGTACTACACTGTACAGGTAGGGGTATGCAGTACTACACTGTACAGGTAGGGGTATACAGTACTATACTGTACGGGTAGGTATATATATATATATATGTATATATATATATGTATGTGTATATACACATACATATATATACATATATATACATACATATATATATACATATATACTGTATATATGTATATATCACAAGTGTGTGTGTGTGTGTGTGTGTGTTAAAAGCTCTGAGTGTTAAGAAAGACCAAAACTCTGTGTAATACCCCTTTATTTTATTCATAACGTTTGTGAGTGCAGATGTATTGTTAAGTGAGCTGGATTCACACTTCTTGATTCATATTTCACTCACTTTATAATAAGCTACAGTTATTAATTTTAGTCATAAGAGTTAGCTCTCTAAACTAATTCATCAAGTCTGGCTGAGCTTGTTAGTTTTCACAACCTGGCAATTCAAAAGTTATATTTATTGACGTGTTAATAAATGATGTTTTCACATGTAAATTAGCTAGTTAGCTCCAGCTGTTAAACTTGCATGGCGTGTTAGAAAGTGGTGCTCTTCTTTTGGTGTAAACAGCATGTGTATGTCAAAAAAAAACAGGAGGAGGCACAGACTGTCTTCTTCCATTCATTATTATGGGTTCTGCATTGAATCTCTCTCACACACACACACACACACACACAACACACACACACACACACACACAGTCGTGTCTCACTATCTTTATGGGGACCAGTCATTGACATAATGCATTCCCTAGCCCCTTACCCTAACCTTAACCATCAAACCTAAATGCCTATTCTTAACCCTTACCCTAACCATAACCTAATTCTAACCCTGATCCTAAAACCAGGTCTTAACCCTTACCCTAACCCTTACCATAACCTAATTCTAACCCTGATCCTAAAACCAGGTCTTAACCCTTACCCTAACCATAACCTAATTCTAACCCTGATCCTAAAACCAGGTCTTAACCCTCAAACAGCCCTTTAATGTTATGGGGACCAGCATTTTGTCCCCACAAAGCTGTCAGGACCCCATAAGTATACTGTATTTCCAGTTTTTGGTGCCCACAAATGTAGTAAACCCTGGTACACACACACACACACACACACACACACACACACACACACACACACAGGGTGAGGGCCCCCGGGACTCCTCCAACAAGAACATTACTGACTAACACACACCGAGCAGTAGAAGAAGACTGCAGGAAACATGAAAACGTCTCAGTGTCACCACGACGACACTGCCCAACCCTCATGAAACATTAATTTACGAGATAAATGTCCATTCTTAAGATAACCGCGACTCCTCACAGTGACAATGACTTTATCTTTCTCCTCCTCCGTCCACCCACGCTACAGATTTGATCCATAAGATCCATTTCTGTCACCTTACCACATGCATTGATGTAGTTGGAATTCCTGAGCTTATTAAAATGTGAGTTATCTTAATTTGTTTTATTTTCTTGCATATGCTTAATGTTTTTTTTGTTTCATAATATAAATTAAATTCTGATTTTTGTTGTTGTTGTTGTTGTAATAATATGTGCTCTATAAATACATCTAAATCACTGAATATGGGGAATGGGGTATGCCACCTTATTGGCATATGTAGAATGAAACATCAATATTTTACACATCTTGAGTGGAGTTTGATCCACTTGTGAATGCAAGATGCAGTTCAAACTTCTTTTTAACGAGAGAAAAGAGAAGAGAGAGGATTTCTTGAATATTATATTTGCTGTTTTAGTGTAACAATGTATTCATATTCATGCATCTGGACCACTGACAAATCATTGACCATGAGTTTCATGAAAAATAAAATGCACAAATGTGCATTTTATTTTAATAGACATTGCTGTGTCTGTGTCTATGCGCGTGTGTGTGTGTGTGTGTGTGTGTGTGTGTGTGTGTGTGTGTGTGTGTGTGTGTGTAGGGCGGAGGGAGGCATCACTAAGGGCTCCACTGTGGGCATCCTGCTGGATCTAACCAAACACACACTGACTTTCTAAGTCAACAAGCAGCAGCATGGACCGACTGCCTTTGAGAACCTGGAGGGGGTCTTTGTACCCGCCGTCAGCCTCAACAGAAACGTGCAGGTCAGTGTGTGTGTGTGTGTGTGTGTGTTAGAGAAACGTTCCTGTGTGTTGTTACCAGGGCCGACGGGACTGGTCCTAGAGTCAAAGACACTGTCCTCGGTCTCACTCACTGACGATCGGCTCTGTTTGTCCCTTTCAGGCGACCTTACTGACAGGCCTGGAGGTGCCAAAGAATACCAAACAGTAGGAACCCATCCTTCCTCCGAGCGGTCCCTGGATACAAACCATCGATGTCATTAGCAGTCCACGTGGACCTGTACCCGGCTCCCATCCTCCCCAAGATGCCCTGTGTCTCGAATACACTTCAATGTGAAACCCTGCTCTATCATTTGCGACAAAGGAATAGAATCTGGCTTATAATTGTCTATAAATTCAATGATTGACGCGTGTGGACGTCACAACAGAGATGAGTGAAGTTCCTGTGGATTGCCACACTTGTTTCATATCCCAGTTTTATTCCCCCCGTGAACTTCAGGATACTAACGTGATTTATGTTACTGTACCAGCGGGTACCATCCAGAGATTTTAACAAAAAAGGAAACTACAGCCTGAAAGTTCTACTGAACTGATCGACCGTCTCACTCCGACAGAATCAATGAAGATTCCCACACTGTGCAGTAAAACCATCAACTAAAACCTTCAGACTTTTCTCTATTTGAGATTTTCAGATCAGAAAACATCACATTCGGTTTCCACGACAACAAGGTGATCTCAGGAGGCCAGGGGGAAACGATTCAGCAGTGCTTGTTGTTGCTTTGGTTCTGTCTGAGGTGTCCCTACAGCTCAGGAGGTAAGACTAAATGAAGAAAGCGTTTTATCAGAGCTGGATTGGCACCGTGGGATGTTTCACTCATGAATATTTAAAAGCTACACTTTTCCCCCAGTTGTGCCTCCAACAGCCCTCCCTTCTCCGTGTTCCCTTCTTCTCTACTGCAAGCAAAGTGGCGAAGAGATCATCTGGTGCATTGGACTAAGGTTAACACACTGATGTCAGGGTCGGGCTTGATTCCATTTCATTTTGCAGTAATGTGACGGATGTGCAAAGCATGGGAGGGCTTTATTCTCTAATTAAGGGTGTCAATTCATTATGCTGCATTTCATGGCATGCAGTCAGTGGTGTGATGACATAATCAAACCAAAGACTCCATGTTTTTATGGCTGCACCATTCAGAAGTGTGCGTGAGCCTCGTGTTATTAACAGTTCACAACATTCAACCTAAAGGCCGTTTTATGCTTCTGCCGGACCCTAACTACACGCCACGGCGACGCACGTCTCTCAGCCGTAGCTTGGTAGCGTTGCATCCCCGCCCCCGGACCATTTCCTGGTTCTCCTCCATAAACAACATGAAATCAAGGAGAAGGTTAACTTCTCCTGCTAAAGATGTCCCACCGTGGTCAGAAAGCACAGGGTCACTATGATCAGTCGAGCCCTTAGTGATGCCTCCCTCTGCCCCACACACACACACACACACACACACACACACACACACACACACACACACACACACACACACACACACACACAGGCTCAATGCAAACACCAGCGTACAAGTAAACACCAGGCCACTTAGGCTACGGCAAAAGCTCTGCGTGGAGCCTCCGCAGAAGCATAATACGGCTTTTTATGTTATATTTGGTTCATATATATATACATTTGGTGTTAAATTAGGTTGCCAAAACTATAAAACTGTGTGCAAACAGTTTGATTGACTTAATGAAAGCAAGGGAACAAGGCTGAAAATCTGCCTGCAGGAGCATTTCCTGCCTTGATGTTTTGGATTCACCCCGTCTCACGAGAAAAACGCTGTCACCTCGAGCGATAAAGTTTAGAAAATGAAATGGAACTGATCCTTAGCTTTTTTTTGTTTTTGTTTCATAAGACCCAACAGCTCCTGGAATACATCAAAAGTAGATGAGCCAAGTGCAGTTGTCTCATGGACATTTAATTCTGTGCTCATCTCCCAGTCTCTCTGTAGAATCTCTTTGAGGCACCTTCAGTGTGTCGTACTGAAAAGGATCTAGAAAAGTCACATCAGGTAAAGCTACGTCTGCTGTTACATTTCTCATCAGGGATTGGATCCTGCAGCCAAATCCAACCAAACCACTGTGACCACAGATACAAGATGTTGTTTTAAATGACATCACCCATGTATATTTCACCACTAATGCAGCAGAGGATGGAGACGAGCTTACATCTTTATTACAAATATCTGAAATTGCTCTATTCCCTATGAAGTTGTGTGAGAAAGACGTTTGAGACACGCCTGCCATACAAGGATTGGGTTTACGTGTGAACGGTAATCCACAAATAAATGTAAATACTGATATGTGAGTTATGATTATGACGTGTGATATTAAGCATGAATTAAGCGTCGAAGAAGTTTACAAAATATCTGAAGCTGGTATTGTAAATAGTGTACTGTATTACTGTGTTTAAAAAGCCAACTGCTACGACAGCTCGCCCTCTGCTGGTGGACGGGGGCAACAACAGGATCTTAATTCATCCTGTTCCATGTCAGCAGATGTTTTCATACCTCCAATTGCTGACTTTAAATAATGTCGGCAGGGCTGCAGGACTCGGGTCCGGACACAAGACCGTTTTTCTATGGTCACGGACTTGTCTCAGACTCGCTAGTATTTGGACTCGGACTTGTCTCGGCCTCGGCCACTGGTCTTGCCAGATATGGCTTTTGGGCTTTTGGCCTCGACCGAGTCCAGGTGTCTTCATTATGTTGATAATAATATTGGAGGGAAAGTGAAACCCCAATATATTGTCTTGATACTGTCATGCATGAGACCTTTTTTTCTGTCCTGGTCTTGACTTGGACTTGAAACATTTTGGACTCGGTCTTGTCTTGGACTCGAACCATTTTGGACTCGGTCTTGTCTTGGACTCGAACCATTTTGGACTCTAACCATTTTGGACTCTTCTTGTCTTGGACTCGAACCATTTTGGACTCTGGTCTTGTCTTGGACTCAAACCATTTTGGACTCGGTCTTGTCTTGGAACCATTTTGGACTTGGTCGGTCTTGTCTTGGACTCGAACCATTTTGGACTCGGTCTTGTCTTGGACTCAAACCATTTTGGACTCGGTCTTGTCTTGGACTCAAACCATTTTGGACTCGGTCTTGTCTTGGACTCGGTCTTGTCTTGGACTCGAACCATTTTGGACTCGGTCTTGTCTTGGACTCGAACCATTTTGGACTCGGTCTTGTCTTGGACTCAAACCATTTTGGACTCGGTCTTGTCTTGGACTCGACTAGTCCTGGTCTTGGACTAAAGCCCTGAATGTCGGCAAAGGTTTTGTCTGACGAGGTGTGAGATTTACATTTCTTACTTTAACTCAAATCATAAACTATCTCATGATATTCAAACATTTAATCAGGGACATAAAATATCAGTCATTTCCATTTTTACAAGTTTTTATGAAGGTGTACAAATTATTATGATTGCAGGCAGCAATTACATGTAACATACCACACCTGTGTTTTAAATTCTCAGTTCAACACACACTTTAAATAGGTGACTGGACAGAAACACTAGAAATTAAGAGGCATCTCTTACTGGAATTAGTGAAGTCTACTTGTAATACAACAGCAGGGACATTATACAATGTGTTAGCATGTTCCTTTTTTAAAGAATATATTTAATTGTAGAGCATCAGAGTAGTATAATAAGATATCTTTCAATTTTAGTATGTTTTACTTATTGCATTTATTTATTAAATGACAGCTGTTACCTATAATGTTACATTTATAACATTGACATCCCAGAACAGCAACCTGCAGGTATGTTATGCTCTAACTGGCTTTTTGCAAAATCTATGTGGTCAAGATTGGTTTTCTTTTATATTTTAATAACAATGGATCTAATGACTAAGTGTAATGTCAATAATTTGTATCGTGTACCCAGAACATAATCTCCAAACCCTGCAGTTTGGAGCGTTTTAGCGTCTTTCAGCTCATTGTTTTGGTTTTACTGTCTGATTATCTCTCATGGTCTCATATCATTGTTTTCAGAGGCAGCAGCTAGCAGGTGAACATAGTGGAGCATTTAGCTAAAGAGACATTTAAAAGCACAGCTAAACGAGCTAAAGGGAGAGCACATTTTGTATTTAGATTTGTCTTTTGGCCAAAAACACTCACATTTTAGGTTAATATTGCTCCTTGTCTGGTGGTTGTGTAAAAATAAGCAACTGTTTCCTAATAAGTTTACCATTTCTACTTAAAAGGTGATGATAATGTTGCCACAGCTGTTTCGGTTGTTCTCAAAGTGCCAAAAAAAGCAGTTCTTGCAGGTGCTTCTAATTATTCAGGCCATAAAATCTAATAGAAAGCATTTTAATTTCATTTGGCATTCTGTATAATTGAAACTAGATTTACCATATTTCCTGCTTGACATGAATGCAGCATTAGTCTCAAAGTCGTTGATGTGAAATGGTTTCCCCCGACCCAGAAAGCAAATATCTTATTAATATATCTACCAATCTGCCGAAGGGGAAGTCCTCCTGACGTCCAGCTTTCCACTTAAGACCTAACACATCTGCATCATGTGAGGCTTTGCTCTGCTCAGCCGTCCACTCTAATCGTCCTCCCACACCAGAGGACACCCAAAGTGGACTACGCCATAACTAGGAATAGATTTTAAGGCCACGAGCAACATCTATCACATGACCAGAGGGGCTTTGTCTGAAAGTCTGGATGATTTGGGGTTACGTCAAAATGGTGCAGCTAAAGGTGTTAGGTGGAGGGTTAGACAGTCAGACAGCATTTCGGGTAAAATTAGGTTATCCTTTTTTGTTTTGTTTTTTTCTTTTTAATATCAAAACAATACTTTATATTGCAGAAATCACATTTGAAATGAGTCACATTGCAGTCACTCCTGTCTAGATGGGGTATTGTAAGAATGCTTGTATGAATGTGAGATTTAATTTAACTTCAAGATATGGTGCTGGGGGGGGGGCATGTCACTGCTGTTAACTATTTAACTTAAAGAATTACTAATTTATGTACTCTATAAAGTATGTAAATATATTTAATTACATATTTATTTTCTTTTGTATATTGCCCTCTTCAAGTTGTTAAGTACAACAGTGAATGGCGACTCACACAGATTGATTGCTGGGTAACACACACACACACACACACACACACACACACACACACACACACATGTCCGATTTGCTTACAGCTTGAAACGTGTTGCAGATAAGCTTCATATTTCCTCATGCTCTTACCTTTTTGAAATGTATAAATATCACAAAAGCTGCTTGAAGAAAACGGTGTGAGAAGTTGTGACCTCACCCAGCTGCACACTGCCAGAGCACGCCTCTTGTTTCGCCATCATCATCATCATCATCATCGCTCAGAAGCCATTGTTTTGTTTTCCCTTTAACAAAATTAGGATATCTGTCATGTTTACAACTAGCACACATCTTCTTGAAGCTGTCAAGAAGTCATGTACATAGAGTCAGGGTTTATAAAAGGGGAGAAAAACTACTTGCTCATGTTTAGTATGTGTGTTTCTTCATGAAAATGTCTGCCAGGACTTTACCCCCCATCTGTACTGTTATGATTTCCTCCCTTCCTGCCAATATAAATATAAATGTAAATGTTTTGTACAACTTCATGGTTTGTATATGAGAAATGCATTGTAACTGCATAATTTAAAAACCTTTACAGTGTAAAAAAAACGAGAAACGCAAATGTCTTTTGTGCTTTTCGGTCATTTATAAAAACAAAAATAAATTAACTGTGATGGAATATGATGTCACAGTCTCCAGTTTTGTGCATTAATGTCCTGCCACTGTGTGTATTCAGGGTCCATCCTGACTCAGCCGCCTGTCCCCATTAACACCGTCGTGTATTTAACTGCAGACACAGCGCTCGTCTACTTCCCCTGCAGCAAGCTGAGCCACTGACAGGGTTCTGGAGGCCAGTTCTTCTTCTGGTCTGCATCCTGGAGGAAGGAATCGCTCACCTGAAAACACAAACACAGACCCCTCTCAACCACCACATTCAGTCCCCTTTAACTGTGTCACTAGATGTTTACCCTTACGCTTAAATTACTCTAAACTCCCAAATAAAGATTAGCAGTAGTCCTGACTTTGAGAAAAGTTATTTCTAATTCCTCTTAGATCGTTAGAAGTACTAGAACACACTCACCTATTTGCGCCTTTTGTTGCCTTTGATTTTCTGGATCTCCTTGGAGCTGAGGATCAGCATGCCGTTCTTGAAGCGGCCCACCTGACCCGAGAGGGCCGAACCAGAGCCCGAGCCCGAGCCTGAGGACACCTTTCTCTTCTTGTCCCTGGTGGAGATGGCAGCAGAGACAAACACAGGTTTCAACCACTGAGATGCGACAAGAATCCATCCATCCATCCATCCATCCATCTTCATCCGCTTATCCGGTATCGGGTCTCGGGGGCAGCAGCTCCAGTAGGGGACCCCAAACTTCCCTTTCCCGAGCCACATCAACCAGCTCCGACTGGGGGATCCCGAGGCGTTCCCAGGCCAGGTCGGAGATATAATCTCTCCACCTAGTCCTGGGTCTTCCCCGAGGCCTCCTCCCAGCTGGACGTGCCTGGAACACCTCCCTAGGGACCCCCCCAGGAGGCATCCTTACCAGATGCCCGAACCACCTCAACTGGCTCCTTTCGACGCGAAGGAGCAGCGGCTCTACTCCGAGCTCCTCTCGGATGACTGAGCTTCTCACCCGATCTCTAAGGGGGACGCCAGCCCCCCTCCTGAGGAAACCCATTTCGGCCGCTTGTACCCTGGATCTGGTTCTTTCGGCCATGACCCAGCCTTCATGACCATAGGTGAGGGTAGGAACGAACCCTGCCCGGTAGATCGAGAGCTTTGCCTTCTGGCTCAGCTCTCTTTTCATCACAACGGTGCGATACACAGAATGTAATACCCCCCCGCTGCTCCGATTCTCCGACCAATTCTGATTCTGATGCCTGACAAGAATGCCTGTGTAAATATCTATATGTATAATACCCCCCTCTACTGCCCCGGGATCAGTTTCAAATCAGAGAGGGAACTGTTTGCAGGCATCTTCAGAAATGTCTCTCTCACGCACCTTTGATTACTCTGCTTCTTCTTTTTCTTCAGGTCCTACAGAGCGATGACACAGAATCAGAAGGAGAATAGGCATAATATGATTTTTGTTTTTAAATTAGCATTGTGCTTATTTTAAATCAATTTCAAAACGTTAATGATTTAATGGAAATGTACCACCTTTTAATTTAAAATACATGTACTTATAATATAAGTAAAGCCAGAGCAGCTGACTGGTGCTAGTCTTACCGGCTGGACCTCGTCTTTTGCTTTCTGCTTCTTCTCTTTGATCTGCTGCTGCAGCATCTTGTAGTTGACGTAGTCCTTCTTAGGAGGCTGATTTAGATGCAATAAGTAAGTTGTAAATTGGTTTTGTTGCTATTTAAATATGTACAGCACTTTTACTAAAAACTAAAAAACATTTCCTTACTCTGGCTCCTAGCATGACAGCTCTGTCCTGTTCAAAAACACGCTGCTGCTCCTTCCTGTAGCCTGTGATCCCGAACCGATGGACCTCAAGACGAGCCTGGTGTGGACACAAATGCATGACAGCGATAAAGTGGGTTGAATTGATGGGAATTAATAACTATCCATCTATCCATCTTGATCCGCTTATCCGGAGTCGGGTCTCGGGGGCAGCAGCTCCAGTCGAGAACCCCAAACTTCCCTTTCCCGAGCCACATCAACCAGCTCCAACTGGGGGATCCTGAGGCGTTCCCAGGCCAGGTTGGAGATATAATCTCTCCACCTAGTCCTGGGTCTTCCCCGCTGGACGCCCCTCCACCTAGTCCTTGGCCTCCTCCCAGCTGGACGTCCCTCCACCTAGTCCTGGGTCTTCCCCGAGGCCTCCTCCCAGCTGGACGCCCTCCACCTAGTCCTGGGTCTTCCCCGAGGCCTCCTCCCAGCTGGACGTCCCTCCACCTAGTCCTGGGTCTTCCCCGAGGCCTCCTCCCAGCTGGACGTCCCTCCACCTAGTCCTGGGTCTTCCCCGAGGCCTCCTCCCAGCTGGACATCCCTCACCTAGTCCTGGGTCTTCCCCGAGGCCTCCTCCCAGCTGGACGTCCCTCCACCTAGTCCTGGGTCTTCCCCGAGGCCTCCTCCCAGCTGGACGTCCCTCCACCTAGTCCTGGGTCTTCCCCGAGGCCTCCTCCCAGCTGGACGTCCCTCCACCTAGTCCTGGGTCTTCCCCGAGGCCTCCTCCCAGCTGGACGTCCCTCCACCTAGTCCTGGGTCTTCCCCGAGGCCTCCTCCCAGCTGGACGTCCCTCCACCTAGTCCTGGGTCTTCCCCGAGGCCTCCTCCCAGCTGGACGTCCTCCACCTAGTCCTGGGTCTTCCCCGAGGCCTCCTCCCAGCTGGACATCCCTCACCTAGTCCTGGGTCTTCCCCGAGGCCTCCTCCCAGCTGGACGAGTCCCTCCACCTAGTCCTGGGAATCTTCCCAGGCCTCCTCCCAGCTGGACATCCCTCACCTAGTCCTGGGTCTTCCCGAGGCCTCCTCCCAGCTGGACATCCCTCACCTAGTCCTGGGTCTTCCCCCAGGCCTCCTCCCAGCTGGACGTGCCTGGACCACCTCCCTAACCCCAACCCCCAGGAGGCATCCTTACCAGATGCCCGAACCACCTCAACTGGCTCCTTTTCGAAACGTGAAGGAGCATCGGCTCTACTCCGAGCTCCTCTCGGAGGACTGAGCTTCTCACCCGATCTCTAAGGGGGACGCCCCCCCTCCTGAGGAAACCCAGTTCA
>CM049388.1:1002151-1059651 GCA_026937815.1 Etheostoma perlongum | reverse complement strand
TTACACCATAGACTGTATATAGTATTACACAGTCTATGGTACATACATGTAACTAAAGCTATACTACAGTAACCAGGTTTTAGTGTCCAAGTACACACATACAAGGAAGTAGACCCAAGTCTTAAATTGGAGGGGGGGGCAATAAAAATCGCATCGTAAAGTCAAAGTCAAAGTCTGCTTTATTGTCAATTTCTTCACATGTCAAGACATACAAAGAGATCGAAATTACATTTCCCTCTATCCCACGGTGGAGACAAGACATATTTTACACACACACACACACACACACACACACACACACACACATACATACATCCACAGACAAACATAACATTCAAGTAAACAATATAAAAAGTAAAAATAAGAAGGCACATACAATGAAGAAAATAAGAGCAGCAAAATTTGAGTTGAAAATGTGCAATTGTGCATCCAGTAGACAGTCAATATGATAAATATAATGCAAAAGTCAGGCCAATAAATGGCTGAGGTAGTTCTGTTTGATATAAATTGCAATATATTGCAATATGTTTAAAATAGCAATAATATCGTATCGTGGCATAAGTATCGTGATGATATCGCATTGCGACCCCCCCCCCATGTTTAGATTTTTAGATAATTTTTAGATGAAACAGATGTTGACAAAGTTTCCTTTTGGGGACGTCATTTGAAATTGGGAAAAATTAGAAGTTGGAAAAAAGGTTATAAACTGCAATATATCGCAGAATATTGCAATATGTTTAAAATCACAGTAACATGGTATCGTGGTGTGAGTATCGTGATGATATCGTGTCCGGAGGCGTCGGGTGATTCCCCCCATACCCAGCTGGTCTAGTTTGCAGATGAGTTGTGGGATTATGGTGTTGAATGCGGACTGAAGTCTATGAACAGCATCCTCACATATGAGCCCTCCGTGTCCAGGTGAGAGAGGGCAGAGCAGATTGCATCCTCTGTGGACCGTTTGGCTCGGTATGCAAGCTGGAGAGGGGCCAGTGGGGGGACGTTCAGAGCTCTTCATAATGATGCGGGTCAGTGCCACGGGGCGGTAGTCATAACAACAGGATGGAGCAGGTTTCTTTGGCACGGGTATGATGGTGGTGGCCTTGAAGCATGCTTTAAAGGCACTGAGACAACAAAAATGTAGTTTACATAATAAGATAAAAAAGCAGTGACGTTCAGAAAAAACAGTAATAAGATATATAGTATAACTATATATAGACAAAACAGTAAGGGGAGATAATATGCTACAATATAATATGACCAGAATGAACATGCACAGCAGTTACAGCAGGCAGTGCAGGTAAGTGCATAAGTAAATGATATATATGCATAATAAACAGCTGGAGGTATGATGTTATTACTGGAAGTTATGAATACTGCTTTAATATTGTGACTTTGTCTGCAAAAAGGTATATTAAGAACTTTATGGTTACAATAATAAACAACAGAAACATACAGATATATGTCTGATTGTAATGTATTACGATGCTTTTTAATAGCACAGAGACCCCATGCTGAAGAAGAGAGATGACTTTGAGGACATGTTGGAGGAGAGGAGGAACTCCAGCGACCTGAAATACGCCCTCAGGTGTTACTCTCCGGTTCTTTACAAAGGCGTGACGCCCTGCACATCCAGCATGCTGAAGAGCATGGTTCTTCAGTCCGATCAGCTACGTTATGTCATCAATCAGGTAAATAAAGGAATCCTGTGTCCTTCTGGTTATGCAGTGCCCGATGGCTCTGGTCTCACCATTACACTCAAATGTTGGCACTTAGTTAAGAGTTTTTGTCTAATTGATGGACTCAGAGACTGCTTCTTCCAGCCAGGAGGGTTTTTATATCGACAAACACAGCGGACTAGAGTTGCAAGGATCGACAGAACAAACCGGCAGCTATTTTGCTGAAAGATTAATTGTTTAAGACATCTTTTATGCAGAAATATCATAAAACTTGCTGATTTTAGCTTCTCAAATGTCAAGAATTCTGTTTTTTTTCTCCGTTTTATTTATACACATATACAAGTTGTGTACACTTGGTCAGACAAACTCAACACAAACATAATTTCTTTTATGATTTTCTGACATTTTATGGATAACATTTTATTCATGGATCCATAATATAGTCTGCAATAATGAAAAAAAATGTTAGTTGCAATAGACAAGAATTAGGAAAAGCAGTTTTGTGCAAACTACAGTTCAAACGTTGTTATTCTTATTATGTAGATGGTTAATTTATCATCTTAACCCTTACAGAGAAACAATTTAAAACCGATGTTTTAATGGTAGGTTTAATAATAAAACCATATTTCAAGTTGATAAAGATATGCATCTTTTTTTTGTTGAACTAATTATAACTTATTTCTCTATTATATATCCATTGTTTTTACTGGACGGGCTATCATTATATTTTGAATTGTCAAGGTTTCCAAAGAGACGGGCAAGGCGACTGATGATGTCAAGGAGGAGGCGTCGGCCATCTTGGAGGAGATGGCTCAATGTCTGCAGCTCAGCACGGTTCGCTTCTTTGCCTTCACACTTACCAAGGCCTTCAAGACCTTGTTCAGGAGCATCTGTGTCAACGAAGACGGCATCCAGAGGGTGAGAAGGCAAACGCACTTGGAAAAAAACCCCAAAACATCATGAAGATGATGGACACAGGCACACAAATACACACCTTGATCAGTTTTTCCCTTTGTTGTTAGCTCCAACAGGCCATTCAGGAGCACCCGGTAGTCCTGTTACCAAGTCACCGTAGTTACATGGACTTCCTGCTGATGTCATACATCCTGTACACCTACGACGTGGCGCTTCCTGTCATCGCTGCCGGCATGGGTAAGCAGTGACAAGAGAGAGAGAGTGTATACACTGTGTTTCAAGCTCAATGCTCCGCATTTGTTGACACTGTCAGAGATGCTATTTGAGGCCGTACATATGTATTGTTGGTGCAAACTGCAGTATTTTTAAAGGTATTTTTAATGTTTTGTTTAATCAAATAGGGGGCCAAATGTGATAAATCCTCCTCAGTATAAACAGTCCAGAACTGTCATGATTTGTATATAAAACTGCAGTTTGTTTTTCCCTCCAGACTTCATGGGGATGAAATTTGTTGGCGAGATGCTGCGGATGTCTGGAGCGTTCTTCATTCGAAGGTCTTTTGGTGGAGACAAGCTGTACTGGGCTCTCTTCTCAGAGTACGTCAAGACCATGCTCAGGGTAAGGAGAACTTTCTGTTATCCAAATCGTCGTTGTTTTGTTATGGAGTGACCTTTTTTGTAGTAAGGTTGGGGAGTAGTGACATTTTGTGTGGGGCTATTTAAGCCACAAGAAAGCCCTGCTCTTATTATTGATTGGTTTTTAATGATTTCTGTTCGTTTGTACTATTTCTTTCCACTTCAGAATGGATTTGCACCAGTTGAATTTTTCCTAGAGGGGACCAGAAGCCGAACGTCCAAGTCTTTGACTCCAAAGTTAGGTAAGTTACAAGAAAAAGCAACTATAAACTCTCTGAGCTATACGTGGAAAAACTAAATTCTAAATCCACATTTCACCTGTCAAACACCTGCAGTCAGACATTTGAGGAGATCCAAATCAGATCCTTTGTTTTATTTCCTCCTGCCAGCACTTTGTCTTGTGTAAAACATATGTGACTTGTGTGTGAACTTGTTGTACATTAAGGGAATCACAGCATTATTATTAATTAGCCGAGTCAAAATATCAAAGTGTATTTTCAACATATTTCAACACAGTTCTCCAAACATTCTCATATTTCTGTGGTGCAACTAATGTGACCCATCTTATTCGATAGGCCTTCACGTTTCTGTCCTCTTCCAGGTTTGTTGAATATAGTCATGGATCCCTTCCTTAAAGGGGAGGTGTTTGATGTCAATGTGGTCCCAGTCAGCATCAGCTATGAGAGGGTCCTGGAGGAGACGCTTTATTCCAGAGAGCTGCTGGGTATTCCCAAACCCAAAGAATCCACCTCAGTGAGTCATAAACTCATCTGACCTGTCTATAAACGATGGATGGATAGATAGATAGATGGATAGATAGATAGATACTTTATTCATCCCAAAGGAAATGTTATTCAGTAGAAAGACAACCATAACACAACAAACACATATACACACGTATATCACACATATACACACGTATATCACACATATACACACGTATATCACACATATACACACGTATATCACACATATACACACGTATATCACACATATACACACGTATATACACATATACACACGTATATACACATATATCACACACATACACACATATACACATATACACACGTATACACACGTATATCACACATATACACACGTATATACACATATATCACACACATACACACATATATCACATATACACACATATACACACATATATCACACATATACACACATATATCACACGTATACACACATATATCACACGTATACACACGTATATCACACATATACACACATATATCACACGTATACACGCGTATATCACACATATACACACGTATATCACACATATACACACATATATCACACGTATACACACATATACACACGTATATCACACATACACACATATATCACACGTATACACACGTATATCACACATACACACATATATCACACATATACACACGTATATCACACATATACACACGTATATCACACATATACACACGTATATCACACATATACACACGTATATCACACATATACACACATATATCACACGTATACACATGTATATCACACACATACACACGTATATCACACATATACACACGTATATCACACATATACACACATATATCACACATATACACACATATATCACACGTATACACACGTATATCACACATATACACACATATATCACACATATACACACGTATATCACACATACACACATATATCACACGTATACACACGTATATCACACATATACACACGTATATCACACATACACACATATATCACACACATATACACGCGTATATCACACATATACACACGTATATCACACATATACACACATATATCACACATATACACACGTATATCACACATATACACACACACATATATCACACATATACACACATATATCACACATATACACACGTATATCACACATATACACACACACATATATCACACATATATCACACGTATATATCACACATACACACATATATCACACATATACACACGTATATCACACATACACACACATATATCACACACACACATACACACATATATCACACATACACACACACATATATCACACATATACACACGTATATCACACATATACACACGTATATCACACATATACACACATATATCACACATATACACACATATATCACACATATACACACGTATATCACACATATACACACATATATCACACATATACACATGTATATCACACACATACACACGTATATCACACACATACACACGTATATCACACATATACACACGTATATCACACATATACACACGTATATCACACATATACACACATATATCACACATATACACATGTATACATATACACACATATCACACATACACACGTATATCACACACATACACACATATATCACACATATACACATGTATATCACACATATGTGACATGGTCATTGCACAGAAATGCAATGACCATGATAAGGCAAGATACTATTGTAGACTGTGTGTAATGAGTTTTAATAAGTTTTTAAGTTTTTCTTACTATTTATGGTTATGCAAAACCTGTATAGGTCATATTTTGCAGCAATTTAACAAAATCCTGTACTTCTATTCTGCCACGTCCCAACATCTGCTTCTGTTGTTTAACTCTCCTTTTGTAGGGTCTGTTCAAAGCCAGGAAGATCCTCAGTGAGGACTACGGCAGTATCCATGTGTACTTTGGTCAACCTGTGTCTGTCAGAAGTTTAGCCCAGGGCAAAGTTAACCGCTGCCAGTTCAACCTGGCACCAAGGTACGGTTTAGCAGCATTAACTTATGTGTGTGGTCTGAAAAACTTATGTTCCCATTGTCAACCTGTCTTGAAGGTGCACTATGAGTTCCTGCAATTTCATTTTTGTCTCAAATGGTAGGCACCTGTCCTTGATCCGCTAGCTGCCTGTCCCCTGAATACACGGTGAAAGAGCCCGGTCTCGGAGACACCCCAGGGTCGTAACCATCAGACACTAGAGGCACAGCCGGGGCACCAAAATACAGCAAACCACTCCAGCCAATCACCAACGAGATGGTTGGGGGAGGGAGGAGGGGGTGGGGGTTAGTGACAGTGAAGCGTCTGGTATACTCGCCGACCTGTCGTGCGCCAATGTGAGCGCCGTACCTGTTTATACTCCAGGTGGTGGAGTCTTCTCCTGAACAGAGGTGGCGGTGATGAGGAAAGGCTACCGACTTTACTATTTCTACGGACTAGAAGAAGAAGAAGAAAAAGGTAAACAACGGCAGAACTGGCAGCAGCATTGACGTCAATGCTTGGATTTGATTGGATGAGCTACTTGGTGGGATCGAGCCTTTCATTCCCCATAGTAGAACTCATCTTAACCCAGTTAAGTCAGTCGCTCTGAGAGTCCTGGCATCCTGTTACCCTGGAACTCGTCCATGCTTCCTGTTTCTGCTTTGTCTCGCGCCGCTGAAAGAAAAGAGAGTGGTGCACGACCTCTGGATGCGCACTCAAAATCCTGGCACTCCGCCGAGATGGACGTCATTTTGACGTCACATTTGCGCGTGACAGGTCAGCTGCAGCGACTGTAAAGAGACCTTTATGGCGTTTTACCACTGCGTGGTATCTACTCGACTCACCTCGACTCTACTCGCCTTCTTTGGTTTTCCATTAAGAAAAAAAGTCCCCGGTACCTGCTAACGGGTACTTTTTGTAGTACTCTGTTTTATTTGAAATTTACTTTGTCGACAGAAGTGACCATGCATGAACTCATAGTGCACCTTGAATGTTCATGCTTAAAAAAATGCTACACTTAAAAAAGACAATTGGCAAAACTGACAGTAAACACATCAAGCCTGCTCCATATTCTAAAAATGGGTTGCTATCAAAACTATGTCTAATATATTTGATTTAATGCAGTTTTACTGTAAATACAGACCCATGTTCTTTTAAAGATGCAGTTGAAAATCAACATAAAAACCATGGATTAACTTTCAGGTTTCATTTCCAGACACATACCCAGGAGGCCCGGCGAGGACATCGCCAGCTTTGTGAATGACTCGGCCTACAGGCTGGTGCGGGCCCAGGAGGAGAACATGGTCCTGAAGCCGTGGGTCCTCGTGGTCTCCCTGCTGCTCCAGTACCACCACCAAAACCAGGCGGCGGGGCAGAACCAGGGGACAGCACTGAGCGAGCTGACTGCACACGCTGTGTGGCTCAGGGACCTTTCCCGGCAGTACGGAGCCTTCCTCCACTGGCCCGGTACAGGATTAACCCAAGTGTTCAGTTATACTGCTGGCTCTGTGTGTGCTCATCTGGGTTATTCCCATTTTTTTCCTTCTCTTCTGCAGACCACGTTCCTCCATCAGAGGTAGTTTCCTCTAGTCTTACCCTGCATCGAGGTCTAGTGAGGATTTGTGAGGACAACGTTCAGTTGGCGGTGGAACAAGGTTTGTGTTTGATTTCTGTGTTTTATTCATGCTTATCATTTTTTATTCCATGTAACATCAGGGCAATTCTACAAAGTAAATTATTGGAGTACATTTAAGGCATCTAGCTGTCACTTACACAGTCCAGTCCAGTACACACTGTAGCAACCCTGCAGGAGTAATATGGGAGAGACTCTTGGGGTGTTCATTGGGGGAAGATGTAGCCCTAGTTCAGCTGATGGGTCAGGTTCAGAAAGGGGAGGGAGGAAGGAAGGAGAGGGACAAGTGTTGACAGAAGGAGACAAAGCTAACTAGCTAGTGATAGCCAGCAGCCTGTTATTGCCCCTAGTGTTCTAGGGTAATAAAGCCCGGTCCAGCCAGCGTCTCCTCGTCATTCAACTAGCTAGGCAGCCGTGCAGCGGAGCTGTGAGCGCTACAATACAAAGCCGATTTCCTGTGATCATAGACTGAAACACGAGAGAAAAAAGGCATATAGGAAATCCCTCCGGTTGGAAAGCAGTTTAGGAGGAACTTTAAAGGCCTTTGTGAACCACTTTCTGTCCACTTTAAAATGGCTATTAAATGTAAATGTCTCTATTCAGAGACACAGAGAAAGACAACGGTTAATAGTTTGTAACACACTATAATGTAGTTGGAAGCAGATATAACGACATATCTAAGTTTTTATTAATGTAAGTACTGTGTTTTACTATATTGTCCTTTGTTATCTGCTTATACAATTATAGTTCCCACATAAGGAGTTGTAGTAGTTGACAAATGCATGAATAAACATATAAAACTACATGTCTGCGTACAACTAGAGCCCCACTGATATCTCGGCGGGCCGATATTATCGGCCGATATTAGGCATTTCCCGATCTATCGGTATCGGCATTTATAATGGCTGATTTAAAAAATAATAATAATTTGGAAAAATTATTCTGATAAATGAATATTTAAAATAAAAACGGACTGTCAACCATGTTATGAGCGTTGCATAGTCTGTCCACCAGAGGACGCTCTACAACGTCCCTGTTAGTGATGGCGTTGCATAGTCTGTCCACCAGAGGACGCTCTACAACGTCCCTGTTAGTGATGGTGTTGCATAGTCTGTCCACCAGAGGACGCTCTACAACGTCCCTGTTAGTGATGGCGTTGCATAGTCTGTCCACCAGAGGACGCTCTACAACGTCCCTGTTAGTGATGGCGTTGCATAGTCTGTCCACCAGAGGACGCTCTACAACGTCCCTGTTAGTGATGGCGTTGCATAGTCTGTCCACCAGAGGACGCCTACAACGTCCCCTGTTAGTGATGGTGTTGCATAGTCTGTCCACCAGAGGACGCTCTACAACGCCCCTGTTAGTGATGGCGTTGCATAGTCTGTCCACCAGAGGACGCTCTACAACGTCCTGTTAGTGGTGGCGTTGCATAGTCTGTCCACCAGAGGACGCTCTACAACGTCCCTGTTAGTGGTGGCGTTGCATAGTCTGTCCACCAGAGGACGCTCTACAACGTCCCTGTTAGTGATGGTGTTGCATAGTCTGTCCACCAGAGGACGCTCTACAACGTCCCTGTTAGTGATGGCGTTGCATAGTCTGTCCACCAAAGGACACTCTACAATGTCCCTGTTGGCAACACTGATTACTTTTGATGTGTTTTTGTTCAAAGGACTTTAAGTTTCATATCTTAAGTTTTATTTATCAGAACTTTAATATATTTGATGTTGTGTTGTAATTATTATATTATTTTAGTGAGAACTGATAAATAAATACAAATAACTAATGTTAGGGAAATCTGTTCATGTTTTGTATATACAGTATGTGTATATATTGGCAATTATCAGATTTTTAAATAACCAAATATCCGTATCGGTATCGGCCTTAAAAATCCTTTATCGGTCGGGCTCTACTTACTATTAACTATTTACTACTACTATACATCATAAGTTAAACCTTGTCTTACAGCAGGAGGACCAGCGGCGCCAGGGCCTCACAGCAGCGCCGCTCCAGAGGAGGAGCTCTTGAGCCAGGCAGTCGTCGTACTCTCCTGTGCCTCCTACAGGAACCAGGCGCTGCACGTCTTTGTCCGCCCGGCGCTGCTGGCCTTAGCCATCCACACCGCCTCCTCCAACCAGAAACGTGAGACTGACACACACACACACACACGCTTACTTTTACTTTTTTACACTTAAAAAGACACCTATTATATAGGCGTTAAAATGCTTGTTGGCTGGTTCTCCTGCATGAATGTGTTTTCCAGAGGAGGTCTTCAACAGTTTCAGCTTCTTAAGAAACATGTTCTCCAATGAGTTCATCCTCTGTCCTGGAGCTACAGTGCAGGTGAGGTACAACATTTAATTACTTTTGTGAAAATAAATGATAGTATTTTCATATTTCACCCGTGTGTGTGTGTGTGTGTGTGTGTGTGTCCTTAGGACTTCGAGGAGGCCTGTTACCTGCTGGTGAAGACCGGAGCTCTGCAGTTTACCCAGCAGGTGGTTCTGGTAACTGAAAGAGGACACAGGACTCTGGCCTTCCTCTCCAGTATGTTGGATCCCTTCTTACAAGGATACCAGGTGAAGGAGACGCACAGAGTACAGCTTTGTAATGGTTGTGTTACGTGTTGTGTACAGAAGGGTGGTTGTGTGCATAATAGCACCTGAAGAAGCAGAGAGTATCCACACATGTGATTAAAGCCCTGAACTTTATTAGATTTGAATATGCAACGTTTTAATTAGTTTGATTAATTTCACCAGGTCTGACAAAGACCTGGTTGCGCAAAATGTTGCGATGTCATGTTTGATGTTTCTAATTTGCATCTATTGCATCTATCTAGCTTAAAGGCATTAAATGCATTTCTGAGTATAGTTTTTACCTTTTTGTAATAACAGGGTTTTTCTCACTGCATGAATCTGCAGTACCAAACCAAAGTATCCTTCTGACAGCTTGATATATTGTTTAATGCCAGGTAGCATTTAACATGTTTTACTGCAGATATGTGCAATATGATGCATAAAGCATGTGCACATGGTAGAGCACATGCAAACGTCATGGTTGTTTTTATAACAAATAAATCTTATAGTAACCAGAACTGTTGTAGAACTGCAGATGTCCTCTAGAGGGTGATGTGTGTCTCTCTCTCTCTCTCTCTCTCTCTCTCTCTCTCTGTGTGTCTCATCCTGTGTGTCTCATCCTGTGTGTGTGTGTGTGTGTGGGGGGGTTGTGTGTGTCATCCTGTGTGTTTCTCTCTCTCCTTTCTGTGTGTGTGTGTGTGTCTCTCTCTCTGTGTATGTCTGTGTGTTCTCTCTCTCTCTCTGTGTGTGTGTGTGTGTGTTCTCTCTCTCTCTGTGTGTCTGTGTGTGTCTCTCTCTCTCTCTCTCTCTCTCTCTGTCTGTGTGTGTGTGTGTGTCTCTCTCTCTCTCTCTCTCTCTCTCTCTCTCTCTCTCTCTCTCTCTGTGTCTGTGTGTGTGTGTGTGTGTGTGTGTGTTCTCTCTCAGGTGGTGTGCCGGTTCCTGTGTGAAGAGGCCACTGAGACTCTGACAGAAAAACAGTTTATTCCCGCGGTCCGGAAGTTCATCAAAAAACATCTCCTAGCAGGTTTCTAACGTCTTCTTTTGAAGTTTCCCATTTGTCAGATTGTGTGTATTTACCTCAGCCTTTTACCAAATGCACTAATTGTGTGTGTGTGTGTGTGTGTGTGTTATCCAGGTAGACTAAGATACATGGAGGTGTTGTCATCTGACCTCCAGAAGAACTCCCTGGCAGCGTTGCTGAGACTCGGAGCTGTACGGAAAATGAAAGGGTAAGCTTGCTTTGATCACCCTTGGGTCCCTGCTTGATTGGATTGGCTGCAACAACAGCCAATCTAAAAATACAACTCTTTAATGACCTCACTGAGGTAAAACATCCTCTGGAAACCAGCAGAACCCCTCAGTAGTAATAAACACACACTGTAGGTATCTAGTATATCAACATACCCTGTTGGCTTAATTAATGATGATAATATATGATCTGTATGATCATAGTGGTACTTTCCGCTCCTCCATGACATGGAGGTTTAAATGATTTAGTTTTTGTTGTGTAATTGAGCTGTAGTTTGCAGGTCTTTAGTATTTTGTCTTAAAGGCGCCCAGATAGCTCAGTTGGTAGAGCGCGCGCCCATGTATGTAGAGGTTTACTCCTCGACGCCGCGGACCTGCGGCCCTTTGCTGCATGTCATTCTCCCTCTCTCTCTCCTTTCATGTCTTCATCTGTCCTGTGAAATAAAGCCCAAAATGCCCCAAAAAAGGCTTTCTAATCTGTAGATCATAAAAGACTCTCTGTCCTTAGACCCTTGGTTCTTATAAGGAAAGACTCCCTCAAAAGACCTTTAACCGAAATAAAGGAAAGAGAGAGAGAGAGCAGAGTATTTATTGTAAAGTGTTATTGTATCAATGTACTTGTACTTACCATATTCATAACATCTCTTTATTTTATTGTATTTTCAGTAAATGTTCCTTTTATCTATATCATGTCAGCTATCTTGTGTTTGCCTTGCTAACACCTCCATTTTGTTATCAGTAGACAACACGTTGCTTTTGTCCTAACTTGAGACATATAATAAACCATTTTTATGGTATTAACTAACGTTTTATTTATTGGACTGTATTATTTATATAATCCACAGAAAGCACTGATAAAGATGTTCACTGGGACAAAGAAATAGTCACTCTGTACTCTTTATTTTGTGCTAAAACACAACCATTGACTGTGTTATTCCAGAGTGGAGGAGGAGGTGTTAAAGGTGAACCGGGTGATGGTGAACTCCTTGGAAGACACGCTAGGTAAGAGACGAGCTGTCCGTGAACGCACCCAGCACCAAGGACCACTTTCTTTTAAACAAGTCTTTAACTTTGTGTGTGTGTGTGTGTGTGTGTGTGTGTGTGTGTGTGTGTGTGTGTGTGTGTGTGTGTGTGTGTGTGTCTAGGAAAGGAAAGCTCCCCACTCAGAAAGCGGCCGTCGCTCGCCTCTAATGCACCGACCCCGTGAGCCCACCAGGGGGCTGAGGAGGGTCGAGACCTCGTCCCCGCTCGTCATCCCACGGCGGTCCGGCCAAAGTGCTTCTATGAGAGATGGAGCAAAACAAAAGGCTCGCCGTCTGGTGACAGCTCAATTTATGTTCTTTAATTTCACTATGTTCTCTTCACGTCTCTTTTCAATAAGCCTTTTCTCTCTCAGATCTTTCTATTAACAACCTTTTCTATATGCTCATGAAGCCAGGTGATGAGCAAGGCCTTCAAAGCTCTTTGCCTCATTCTCAAACGCAGACCTTTTGCTATGAGCCGCCGTGTGAAAGCGTCTGAATAGTGGCCATTCTCCATTAATGCATTTAATGTGTGTTCTCCACCACTCCTCATGCCATATCTTTGTGTAACTCACTCTGTTTTTCATGTCTTTCTATTTATAAGCTGCTAATATTGTGTCATTTCTTTTCTTTTTTGAGCACTTGAATGAATTTATTCATGCAGTGTGGTGTGGACCCGTATCTTAACACTCTTTTAACATATGGTGTTCTCTTTTTTATGTTTTGTGTGAAACAAAAGTTGCTTGAACTGGTGGATAAGAAGATTTGGGTGGTTACATATTTTAGCTTTTGGTGCATTTTTCTTTTCTTTTTGCACTGTTTGAACGAAAGAGTTTTATATATATTTAAGTTAAACTTGCCACAGACCCACTACAACCCACTATCTACTTTAAGACCCCCCCCCGGCCCTTCGCCAACACTTCATTCATCTTTGTTTACACTGGAGATAATGCTACAGGTCTAATGTTAGTTGCCAATACAGTTGCCGGTAGTTATACTGAAGCACTGCCAGCTACACCAAAGCAACAAGTTTGAAGTTTTTGTTCCCTGTTGGAGATCATTTACATATTTTCTCATGTTCTCCAGTCCAGAATAGTAAGTGAAGTTGCTTTAAAGTTTAAATGTAGAGACTATATTAAAGTGTATCTATATTTGCAGTGAATTACTTGATGTAATTTAGTTACAAGGGAAAGACCAAAAAAGCCAAATAAAGGAGAATGTGAGCTGTAACTCAGGATTAACAGGTCAGGACGTCCCGTACAAGGAGCTTTAAAGTATCCCACCAACAGGTGATATTCTTTTTCTTACAGACTGGTTGACCCACTTAGCTGTTTAGATGGGTGTAATTTTGATCAAATTTTCCAAATTAGATTACTTTAAATTTCCTTAAATTGAAGCTATTTATGTGGTTGTTAAATAGCAATGTTACCATGAAATCCCAGGGCTGTTAGCAGTGGTGGAGCTTCACAGAAACAAGCAGAAAAAACCATAAAACAACCTCATTAGTCGAGTTAAACGTCGTGGTAGAGCCAAACAGACACAGGTACTCCCAACACTTCACTCTTGTTTTGACTGCACGGAAATAGTCCAAATTCTGGTCCCTGGGCCATGATTCAATGAACAAGGAACAGGTCTCATTGAAATAAAGGGACATTATCAATTGCTTTTCAGATGCTTTATCAATTAACGTCATTGTAGCCTATATTAAGTTGATTATCTTCCATTTTGAAACAAGCCAAACGCTCCAATAAAACCTCACACACACTGCATGTCATCCAAAGTGCAAGTCTCCAATAGAGGCTGGTATTTGAGAGGATGTACCGTCCCAGTATTTGGATGTGGTGCTAAAGAAACTGTTGAATACCCCAAGCTTAAAAAGGTAGAACACACACACACACACACACACACACACACACACACACACACCTTCAGGACAAAGTTGATTAATCTCAATTTCACCAATCATTTCATCAGAGCATCATAACCTTTTGTTACCAGGTGTTCAGGTATTCAGTCTTTCAAGTACACAGTGTGTGTATTTGTTTTTCAATAGCAGCTTTTATACGGTATAATGTCTAAATATTTGACTTGTGTGTATATGTGTGTGTGTACTTATACGTTTAAGTGTGTATGTGTTGGTTGAGGCCTTTTATTACTGACTGTACAGACATATGAAATACAAAAGCATGTTAATAAAGTGTTTTGAAATACATATTTTAGCCCAGACTGTGTCTCTTTTGTAGAGTAATTAGATTACATCTAATGTTTGCTAGATAGTCTGTGACAGACAGCTCAGGGAAACGTTTTGATCCTAAATGACGCCATGTCATGCTGATGTGTTTACACAAATTAACAGAGAAAATCTGAATTTTACTGTGAACAAAAGTGTAGATCTGGTCAGGGATGTGGATTAATATTCCTGCTGCATTGATGTGTATGTTGCATTTCACCACTTTAGATGTTTAAGGTTGTGCTCATTTTAACTCTTATATACACTGTTGGGTAGTTTAATCTGCAGCAATGCATCATAATCTATGACATCATATGTTTGTAGCGTCGCTGCCTCGTGAGAATCTCTAAAACCTTTCATGGTGTCAGAAAAAAATGCACTTTTCAGCTTTGTGCTGATGCATTTTCCAGCTGATCCAAGAGGCTTTTTAAAGACTGGAAGTAGGAGAATCTTCTCAACACATAGGAACACTTTATCCTTCAGTTTATCACAAGCATTAAACAACAACACATCTGGAGATGCATGGTTTTCACTGGACAGGAAGGGAATCTCGGGATCTCATCGCTGCTTTTTGCAGATGATGTGGTCCATATGGCATCATCGGCGTCTCCCTTAGAGACGGGTGAGAAGCTCAGTCCTCCAAGAGGAGCTCGGAGTAGAGCCGCTGCTCCTTCACGTCAAAAGGAGCCAGTTGAGGTGGTTCGGGCATCTGGTAAGGATTCCTCCTGGGGGGGTCCCTAGGGAGGTGGTCTAGGAACGTCCAGCTGGGAGGAGGCCTCGGGGAAGACCCAGGACTAGGTGGAGGGACGTCCAGCTGGGAGGAGGCCTTGGGGAAGACCCAGGACTAGGTGGAGGGACGTCCAGCTGGGAGGAGGCCTTGGGGAAGACCCAGGACTAGGTGGAGGGACGTCCAGCTGGGAGGAGGCCTCGGGGAAGACCCAGGACTAGGTGGAGGGACGCCCAGCTGGGACTCGGGAAGGGACTAGGTGGAGGGATTATATCTCCAACCTGGCCTGGGAACGCCTCAGGATCCCCAGTCGGAGCTGGTTGATGTGGCTCGGGAAAGGGAAGTTTGGGGTCCCCTGCTGGAGCTGCTGCCCCCGAGACCCGATACCGGATAAGCGGATGAAGATGGATGGATGGATGGAGGAAGGGGATGAAAAACTCATCTGAAAAGTAACTAAAGTTGTCAGATAAATGTAGTGGAGTAAAACACGTACAATATTGCCTCTTAGATGCAGTAGAGTACAAGTATAAAGTGGCAAAAAATGGAAATACTCAAAGTATACTGTAAGTATCTTGAATTTGTACTTGAGTAAACGTAGTTAGTTACAGTCCACAACTGCAAAATACTGTAAGTGATCGGTATAATATATTTTTATTATTCACAGAGCTGGTAAGAAACCACTATATCTGACAGACCTCTAGATGTCAGACTTGCCTCTCTGAGCCCTTTGTTTATGCCATGTTGTTCTCCCACACACACACACACACACACACACACACACACACACACACACACAGCATTTTTCATCATGTTTTGTGGCTCTGCTGCTGAGTAAGAGACTGCTGCCAGCAATCCACCACTTTCCATCCACATTGCCCTTTCTTTCACACTCACTCAGTCTCTGACAAATTATAGGTCCATCTAAAGTTGCCATACCAAATTGCTTATATACACACTGCAGTCCATCCATCCATCCATCCATCCATCCATCCACCCCCCACCCATTTCCTCCATCCTGCTGTTTTCTCCTTCTCTCCATCCATATCCATCTCCCTGATGCTGGTGTATAACAGTGTCAGCCAGAGCCGTATCAGCACTACTCTACTGCATGATGACAAGCTGAATTGAAGAGGGGGCACATGCACTCACACACACACACACACACACACACACACACACACACACACACACACACCCTAATAAACTACTTTGTGACGTGTGGCAGCCGCTGGGCAACAAAAGCAGCAGACAAAAGTGCAGTGTGTTTAGTTTTGTTCCTTTAAAGCTGCTCTGTGTAATTCTTTTCCTTTGTGTGTAGGTGTGACTGAGTGCACACTGGCATGGTGTTGTGCCCGGAGGGGTTTGTGGTGGTCTATGTATGTATTGATTGAAAGAAAAAGGGACCTTGGTGTATAATGTTTCAGCAGTTAACCTTAGGTAACGATGGGTTGATGGATTCAGCTCATTTGCTGCAGCAGACCCTGTTCATCAGCGCTGTGCTGGAGGCTGAGACATTTACATACAGAAGGGGAGAGCAGCACTCACACAGGAATCCCTCGGGGGAGGCCATGAGATCCCAATTGCTGCACATTTAACGGTTTTCCCACCAGAAACCAGATATAGAAAGGCTACCCGCTGAGCTACAGTATTTCATCCTTCTATCACGTATTCTCCCCTCAAACCACTTCTCTCATTCTTAATTGACAAGCTAGGGAAGGAAAAGGTTCTCCGAGAGCACGTCTGCATAGGTAGAAACCTTTCAAACCTCAAGAATCAAATATTACCCATACATTACACAATAATTCCTCTGTGAGTCCCAGCAGCTTTTCAGCCTTCACCTGTCCCGAAGGAGCACCATTTAACGAGCAAGTGATTTAAAGTGATTTAATCTCAGCTTTGGTTTTTCTTCTCCTCAGGTGTACTCGTCATCTTCCCACCTCACATGTTGAACTGTAAATATTTAAATGTGCCATCTACCTGCCCAGGGACTACGGGCAGAAATGAGCAGTTTGCTACACCCTGGCACAAGACATCTATTAATGTTTGTTATGCACTGTTCCTGTTCAAATCAATAAATTACAATTACAAATTCCTCTTTAATGGTGAGAAACTCTATGGCCGTCGGGACAATTTGATGCCTTGAAATGTTCCATGAGATGACTTTTATTTCCCGTAATGGATATTTTATGTCGAGAGAGCTGCAATTATCATCTCTGCTTATTGATCTACCAGTGAGGAGTGTGAGGTTGTCCAAAATATGAATACAAGTTTGTTTTGAATTTAGCTTTTTCGTCTTTCTTTTTCCATTCATCATCTCTCGACCCTTCAGATTTATCTTTTGACCCTTTAGAGGGGCCTGACCCCTAGGTTGGGAAACTACAAAACTGTGTATAAAGTAGTTAAAACTAGCTAGAGTAACAACTGCTCACACAGTGAGTCCTCAGGGTTAATTATCAAATACAGATATTTATTGATAGGACCACTTTCATGCAGAATGAGTAGCCTGCATTTATTTCCTATAAGTTAAGTGCAGATAATGCATTTGTACTAGAATTTTAAATGCAGGACTTGTAATGGAGTATTTTTACATTGTGGTAATGGTACTTTGACTAGTGTATACTTCTTCCATCCCAGTTGTCTCTAAATGAAATCTTCATCTGTGGTATAAGGCATTTATGTGCATATTCATTGTAGTCTAGATTAGCTTTCTAGTCACAAATGAGACATTGAGGGCAAACGATAAATGGTAAGTGATGTAATTACAATATTTATTGTACATATTCATCTTTTTCTACTCTATAATACATCAAAGACAAGCTTTTCCAGAAATCAGCGATTATTGCTGAATGAAAACATTTGCATTTTTAACTATATTTGCATAATGCAGACATGTATGGATCTAACATTCTGTGCTAATGTCAATTAGCCTGAGCAACACAGTTACTTTAAACACACACACACACACACACACACACACACACACACTGTCTCTGTGGGACTCCACCAGCTGCCAGATCTTGACAGCAAGATAAATAATAATTGTTTGATGGATGCTGCTGTGAAGTGAAAGCTCAAGGAAGATTTAATAAAATCCAATAGAATCTAATTGAAGTGGCACGATAGTGTATGCTTGTGTGTTCAAAAACGTGTGTACATATGTGTGTGTGTGTGTGTGTGTGTGTGTGTGTGTGAGTACACACAGCTGACAGGTCTGGTTTCTGTGCTGTTGATGTCTGTATTATATTCTCTGAATAATTAGCTGTTAACTGTTAAATAAACCGGGTGTTACTGTCTGTGTTGATGCTTGCTTTCTATGCATCGTGTTGTAATGGAGAAGGCTTAATAGTTCAACATTATGGGAAATACACATATTCGCTTTTCTTGCCAAGAATTAGACGAGAAGATCGCTAAAAGGTTAAAATGAAAGAAAAACTAAACAAATCATGGCTATTTCGGGATTTAGGAAAAAGAACAATAACTGGGATTGTTGTGTAATGTTTTTATTTTAAATGTTTTTTTAATTTACTGTATTTAAGAGGCGTAAGTCATAAGAGGAAATGATCCTGATCTTTGTAAATCCGGAACGAGTTCTGCCACAATAAGCTGCCACAAACCTTTTAATAGAGTCCCACTGGTATTAAGATTTATTTTTATTGGCTTACAATGCTCTTTATTTCAGTGAAGACTAGAAGTAAAAATTAGAATGATATTAACAAATGTACTCTTAAACCTCTCAATATCTGTAACCATGAATATCTGTAACCATCTATGATAATAAATGGGCCTCCTACGATACCGAAAGGACAATAAATAAAATCCATCACTAAAATACGCAGCTGGGATGTATCGTTGCATCTGCAGATTTAGAAAGATAAGGTAGGAAAGTCAGTGCTGTTGGAAACACAAGCAAGCCGCGGCGGAGGCTCTGAAGCAAAACCCAAAGCCAAATGAACTTGTGCATTCCTCAGAGGGGCTTTTAAGATTGAGAGAGCTAAATCTGGATCTAATTAAAATGACAGGATGGGTAAACTTCCTCTCCCCCTACATTGTGAGTGTTCTCTCGGGTCAAAATAACTTTCATAATTACGGGTGAATTGATTGTTGACTCCTTTATTACAGGACATGGTATAAGGAGGAATGTATTCTACTGTTTAGTTTGTGTTGATTGTTTTAACACAGGGCAACAAAGTGAAGAGAAAAATACTTTAGAGATTTACTTTTAACTTTCTGAATCACCAGGCACCACAGGTGAAAATGGGGATTTAAAATATTTGCCATTTTGGGGATATTTGAGTATGTCAAAGAAAATGTAATTATAAACGTCTACCAGTGTCATAGTATAGTTTGTCAAATGGCATAATATAGTATGTCATAAAAACTCATTGTATGTCATGAAAAGTTATTAAAAAATCATAGTATAGCATGTCATCAAAAGCCATTCTATACTATAGTATGTTAAAATAAGTAATAAAAAGTCATAGTATAGTATGTCATCAAAAGTCATAGTATAGTATGTCATGAAAAGTCAAACAAAAGTAATGGTATAGTATGTGATAAAAAAATAGTGAAAAAGTCATAGTATAGAAAGTTAAAAAAAAGTCATAGTATAGAAAGTTAAAAAAAGTCATAGTATAGAAAGTTAAAAAAGGCATAGTATAGTTAATGTACTTTGACTTTTTATGACTTTTTTCAGCTTGAAAAAAGTCTTAAAAAGTCATAGAGTGGTATGTCATGAAAAGGATATGTTATAGTATGTCATAAAAAGTCATGAAAAGTCATAGTATAGTAACTATGGGTTATAAACTATAGGAAGGTCACAGTCATAAGGAAGTAATTAAAAAGTCACACTGTAGTACAGTATGTCATGAAAAGTTATAGTATAGTATGTAATGAAAAGTCATAGTATAGTATGTCATGAAAAGTCATAGTATAGTATGTCATGAAAAGTCATAGTATAGTATGTCATGAAAAGTCATAGTACTAGTATGTCATGAAAAGTCATAGTATAGTATGTCATGAAAAGTCATAGTACTAGTATGTCATGAAAAGTCATAGTATAGTATGTCATGAAAAGTCATAGTACTAGTATGTCATGAAAAGTCATAGTACTAGTATGTCATGAAAAGTCATAGTATAGTATGTCAAAAATGTTATAGTATAGTACATTCAAAAATTATGAAAAAGTCATAGTATAGGGGCGGCTGTGGCTCAGTGGTAGAGCGGTTACCTGCCAATTGGAAGGTTGGTGGTTCAATCCCCGGCCCTGCAGTCCCATGTTGAAGTTTCCTTGGGCAAGACACTGAACCCCGAGTGTGAATGTTGCATGTTTATCCCGATGCTGTGCATCGGAGTGTGAATGTGTGTGAGTGTGTATCTGATGAGCAGATGGCACCTTGTACGGCAGCCTCGGCCACAGTGTATGAATGTGTGTGAATGGTGAATGTATCCTGTATGATGTAAAAGTGCTTTGAGTAGTCGTTAAGACTAGAAAACATATATAAATACAGCACATTTACATTTTCATTTAGTATGTCAAAAAAAGTCATAGTACTAGTATGTCATAAAAAGTCATAGTATAGTATGTCCAAAAAAGTCATAGTATAGTATGTCAAAAAAAAGTCATAGTATAAAATGTCAAAAAAGTCATAGTATAGTATGTCCAAAAAAGTCATAGTACTAGTATGTCGAAAAAAAGTCATAGTATAAAATGTCAAAAAAGTCATAGTATAGTATGTCCAAAAAAGTCATAGTACTAGTATGTCGAAAAAAAGTCATAGTATAAAATGTCAAAAAAGTCATAGTATAGTATGTCATGAAAAGTCATAGTATAAAATGTCATGAAAAGTCATAGTACTAGTATGTCATGAAAAGTCATAATATAGTATGTCATGAAAAGTCATAGTATAGTATGTCATGAAAAGTCATAGTATAGTATGTCATGAAAAGTCATAGTATAGTATGTCAAAAAAAGTCATAGTATAGTATGTCAAAAAATGTTATAGTATAGTACATTCAAAATTTATGAAAAAGTCATAGTATAGTATGTCTAAAAAAAGTAATGAAAAAAAAGTCATAGTTGGTGTATAACATGGCATTAAAGGAATAGTATAGTATGTCACAAAGATGCTTTTGCTTTAACTTTTTAATTTCCTTTTCTCCAACAACACCAAACGTCACCATCCCTGGCTGGAGTTGAACCCAGAGACAAGTGTCTCCAAGCAACAGCCCGAGATATTGGATCACACCATTTATCCCTCAAAAGATCAAACTATAGGAAGGTCACAGGCATAAGGAAGTAATTAAAAAGTCACACTGTAGTATAGTATGTCATGAAAAGTCATAGTATAGTATGTCATGAAAAGTCATAGTATAGTATGTCATGAAAAGTCATAGTATAGTATGTCATGAAAAGTCATAGTACTAGTATGTCATGAAAAGTCATAATATAGTATGTCATGAAAAGTCATAGTACTAGTATGTCATGAAAAGTCATAGTATAGTATGTCATGAAAAGTCATAGTATAGTATGTCATGAAAAGTCATAGTATAGTATGTTGAAAAAAAGTCATAGTACTAGTATGTCATGAAAAAAAGTCATAGTACTAGTATGTCATAAAAAGTCATAGTATAGTATGTCAAAAAAGTCATAGTATAGTATGTCAAAAAAAAATCATAGTATAGTATGTCATAAAAAGTCATAGTATAGTATGTCCAAAAAAGTCATAGTATAGTATGTCATGAAAAGTCATAGTATAGTATGTCGAAAAAAGTCATAGTAAAAAATGTCAAAAAAAAGTCATAAAAAGTCATAGTATAGTATGTCATGAAAAGTCATAGTATAAAAAAAAAAGTGTCATGAAAAAAGTCATAGTACTAGTATGTCATGAAAAGTCATAATATAGTATGTCATGAAAAGTCATAGTACTAGTATGTCATGAAAAGTCATAGTATAGTATGTCATGAAAAGTCATAGTATAGTATGTCATGAAAAGTCATAGTATAGTATGTATGTCGAAAAAGTCATAGTATAGTATAGAAAAAAGTATAGTACATTCAAAAATTATGAAAAGTCATAGTATAGTATAGTTGAAAAAAAAAGTAATGAAAAAGTTGGTGTATAACATGACATTAAAGGAATAGTATAGTATGTCATAAAGATGCTTTTGCTTTAACTTTTTAATTTCCTTTTCTCCAACAACACCAAACTTCACCATCCCTGGCTGGAGTTGAACCCAGAGACAAGTGTCTCCTAGCAACAGCCCGAGATATTGGATCACACCATTTATCCCTCAAAAGATCAAACTATAGGAAGGTCACAGGCATAAGGAAGTAAATTAAAAAGTCACACTGTAGTATAGTATGTCATGAAAAGTCATAGTATAGTATGTCATGAAAAGTCATAGTATAGTATGTCATGAAAAAAAAGTCATAGTACTAGTATGTCATGAAAAGTCATAGTATAGTATGTCATGAAAAGTCATAGTACTAGTATGTCATGAAAAGTCATAGTATAGTATGTCATGAAAAGTCATAGTACTAGTATGTCATGAAAAGTCATAGTATAGTATGTCATGAAAAGTCATAGTACTAGTATGTCATGAAAAGTCATAGTATAGTATGTCATGAAAAGTCATAGTACTAGTATGTCATGAAAAGTCATAGTATAGTATGTTGAAAAAAAGTCATAGTACTAGTATGTCATGAAAAGTCATAGTATAGTATGTCATGAAAAAGTCATAGTACTAGTATGTCATGAAAAGTCATAGTATAGTATGTCATGAAAAGTCATAGTATAATGTCATGAAAAGTCATAGTACTAGTATGTCATGAAAAAATCATAGTATAGTATGTCATGAAAAGTCATAGTACTATTATGTCATAAAAAGTCATAGTATAGTATGTTGAAAAAAGTCATAGTATAGTATGTCAAAAAAGTCATAGTATAGTATGTTTAAAAAAAGTCATAGTACTAGTATGTCGAAAAACGTCATAGTATAGTATGTCAAAAAAGTCATAGTATAGTATGTCAAAAAAGTCATAATATAGTATGTCAAAAAAGTCATAGTATTAGTATGTCAAAAAAAAGTCATAGTATAGTATGTCGAAAAATGTTATAGTATAGAACATTCAAAAATTATGAAAAAGTCATAGGATAGTATGTCGAAAAAAAGTCATAGTACTAGTATGTCATGAAAAGTCATAGTATAGTATGTCAAAAAAAAGTCATAGTACTAGTATGTCGAAAAAGTCATAGTACTAGTATGTCATGAAAAGTCATAGTATAGTATGTCATGAAAACTCATAGTATAGTATGTCGAAAAAAAGTCATAGTACTAGTATGTCATAAAAAGTCATAGTATAGTATGTTGAAAAAAAGTCATAGTATAGTATGTCAAAAAAATGTTATAGTATAGTACATTCAAAAATTATGAAAAAGTCATAGTATAGTATGTCGAAAAAAGTAATGAAAAAGTTGGTGTATAACATGGCATTAAAGGAATAGTATAGTATGTCATAAAGATGCTTTTGCTTTAACTTTTTAATTTCCTTTTCTCCAACAACACCAAACTTCACCATCCCTGGCTGGAGTTGAACCCAGAGACAAGTGTCTCCTAGCAACAGCCCGAGATATTGGATCACACCATTTATCCCTCAAAAGATCAAACTATAGGAAGGTCACAGGCATAAGGAAGTAATTAAAAAGTCACACTGTAGTATAGTATGTCATGAAAAGTCATAGTACTAGTATGTCATGAAAAGTCATAGTATAGTAAAGTATGTCGAAAAAAGTCATAGTATAGTATGTCAAAAAAAGTCATAGTACTAGTATGTCATAAAAAAGTCATAGTATAGTATGTCGAAAAAGTCATAGTATAGTATGTCGAAAAAAAAAGTCATAGTATAGTATGTCAAAAAAGTCATAGTATAGTATGTCAAAAAAAAGTCATAGTATAGTATGTCAAAAAGTCATAGTATAGTATGTCAAAAAAGTCATAGTATAGTATGTCAAAAATTTCATAGTATAGTATGTCAAAAAAGTCATAGTATAGTATGTCAAAAAAAAGTAATAGTATAGTATGTCAAAAAATGTTATAGTATAGTATGTAGAAAAATGTTAGAGTATAGTACATTCAAAAATTATGAAAAAGTCATAGTATAGTATGTCGAAAAAAGTAATGAAAAAGTTGGTGTATAACATGGCATTAAAGGAATAGTATAGTATGTCATAAAGATGCTTTTGCTTTAACTTTTTAATTTCCTTTTCTCCAACAACACCAAACTTCACCATCCCTGGCTGGAGTTGAACCCAGAGACAAGTGTCTCCAAGCAACAGCCCGAGATATTGGATCACACCATTTATCCCTCAAAAGATCAAACTATAGGAAGGTCACAGGCATAAGGAAGAAATTAAAAAGTCACACTGTAGTATAGTATGTCATGAAAAGTCATAGTACTAGTATGTCATGAAAAGTCATAGTATAGTATGTCATGAAAAGTCATAGTACTAGTATGTCATGAAAAGTCATAGTACTAGTATGTCATGAAAAGTCATAGTATAGTATGTCATGAAAAGTCATAGTACTAGTATGTCATGAAAAAAGTCATAGTATAGTATGTCATGAAAAGTCATAGTACTAGTATGTCATGAAAAGTCATAGTATAGTAAAGTATGTCGAAAAAAGTCTTAGTATAGTATGTCAAAAAAAAAAATTCATAGTACTAGTATGTCATAAAAAAGTCATAGTATAGTATGTCAAAAAAGTCATAGTATAGTATGTCGAAAAAAGTCATAGTACTAGTATGTCATGAAAGTCATAGTATAGTATGTCATGAAAAGTCATAGTACTAGTATGTCATGAAAAGTCATAGTATAGTAAAGTATGTCGAAAAAAGTCTTAGTATAGTATGTCAAAAAAAGTCATAGTACTAGTATGTCATAAAAAGTCATAGTATAGTATGTCGAAAAATTCATAGTATAGTATGTCGAAAAAGTCATAGTACTAGTATGTCATGAAAGTCATAGTATAGTATGTCATGAAAAGTCATAGTACTATTATGTCATAAAAAGTCATAGTATAGTATGTTGAAAAAAAGTCATAGTACTAGTATGTCAAAAATGTTATAGTATAGTACATTGAAAAATTATGAAAAAGTCATAGTATAGTATGGTGAAAAAAAGTCATAGTACTAGTATGTCATAAAAAGTCATAGTATAGTATGTCGAAAAAAACTCATAGTATACTATGTCAAAAAAGTCATAGTATAGTATGTCAAAAAAGTCATAGTATAGTATGTGGAAAAAGTCATAGTATAGTATGTCAAAAAAAGTAATAGTATAGTATGTCAAAAAATGTTATAGTATAGTATGTCAAAAAAGTCATAGTATAGTAGGTCGAAAAAAAGTCATAGTACTAGTATGTCATGAAAAGTCATAGTATAGTATGTTGAAAAAAGTAATGAAAAAGTTGGTGTATAACATGGCATTAAAGGAATAGTATAGTATGTCATAAAGATGCTTTTGCTTTAACTTTTTAATTTCCTTTTCTCCAACAACACCAAACTTCACCATCCCTGGCTGGAGTTGAACCCAGAGACAAGTGTCTCCTAGCAACAGCCCGAGATATTGGATCACACCATTTATCCCTCAAAAGATCAAACTATAGGAAGGTCACAGGCATAAGGAAGTAATTAAAAAGTCACACTGTAGTATAGTATGTCATGAAAAGTCATAGTACTAGTATGTCATGAAAAGTCATAGTATAGTATGTCATGAAAAGTCATAGTACTAGTATGTCATTAAAAGTCATAGTATAGTATGTCATGAAAAGTCATAGTATAGTATGTCATGAAAAAGTCATAGTACTAGTATGTCATGAAAAGTCATAGTATAGTATGTCAAAAAAAGTCATATAGTATAGTATGTCATAAAAATGTCATAAACTAGTATGTCATGAAAAGTCATAGTACTAGTATGTCAAAAAAGTCATAGTATAGTATGTTGAAAAAAAGTCATAGTATAGTATGTCGAAAAAAAGTCATAGTACCAGTATGTCGAAAAACGTCATAGTATAGTATGTCAAAAAAGTCATAGTATAGTATGTCAAAAAAGTCATAGTATAGTATGTCAAAAAGTCATAATATACGTAGTATGTCATGAAAAGTCATAGTATAGTATGTCGAAAAAAGTTATAGTATAGAACATTCAAAAATTATGAAAAAGTCATAGTATAGTATGTCAAAAAAGTCATAAAAAGTTAGTATGTCATGAAAAAAAAGTCATAGTATAGTATGTCAAAAAAAAGTCATAGTATTAGTATGTCAAAAAAAAAGTCATAGTATAGTATGTCATGAAAAGTCATAGTATAGTATGTCGAAAAAAAGTCATAGTATTAGTATGTCAAAAAAAAAGTCATAGTACTAGTATGTCATGAAAAGTCATAGTATAGTATGTCAAAAAAAAGTCATACTACTAGTATGTCGAAAAAGTCATAGTACTAGTATGTCATGAAAAGTCATAGTATAGTATGTCGAAAAAAAGTCATAGTACTAGTATGTCAATAAAGTCATAGTATAGTATGTCAAAAAAGTCATAGCATAGTATGTCGAAAAAGTCATAGTATAGTATGTCAAAAAGTCATAGTATACTATGTCAAAAAGTCATAATATAGTATGTCATGAAAAGTCATAGTATAGTATGTTGAAAAAAAGTCATAGTATAGTATGTCGAAAAAAAGTCATAGTACTAGTATGTCGAAAAACGTCATAGTATAGTATGTCAAAAAAGTCATAGTATAGTATGTCAAAAAAGTCATAGTATAGTATGTCAAAAAGTCATAATATAGTATGTCATGAAAAGTCATAGTATAGTATGTCGAAAAATGTTATAGTATAGAACATTCAAAAATTATGAAAAAGTCATAGTATAGTATGGTGAAAAAAAGTCATAGTATAGTATGTCATGAAAAGTCATAGTACTAGTATGTCATGAAAAGTCATAGTATAGTATGTCATGAAAAGTCATAGTACTATTATGTCATAAAAAGTCATAGTATAGTATGTTGAAAAAAAGTCATAGTATAGTATGTCAAAAAAAAGTCATAGTACTAGTATGTCATGAAAAGTCATAGTACTAGTATGTCATGAAAAGTCATAGGACTAGTATGTCATGAAAAGTCATAGTATAGTATGTCATGAAAAGTCATAGTATAGTATGTCATGAAAAGTCATAGTATAGTATGTCATGAAAAGTCATAGTACTAGTATGTCATGAAAAGTCATAGTATAGTAAAGTATGTCGAAAAAAGTCATAGTATAGTATGTCATAAAAAAGTCATAGTACTAGTATGTCATAAAAAGTCATAGTATAGTATGTCGAAAAAAAGTCATAGTATAGTATGTCGAAAAATTCATAGTATAGTATGTCAAAAAAAAGTAATAGTATAGTACGTCAAAAAATGTTATATTATAGTACATTCAAAAATTATGAAAAAGTCATAGTATAGTATGTCGAAAAAAGTAATGAAAAAGTTGGTGTATAACATGACATTAAAGGAATAGTATAGTATGTCATAAAGATGCTTTTGCTTTAAAATTCATTTTCTCCAACAACACCAAACTTCACCATCCCTGGCTGGAGTTGAACCCAGAGACAAGTGTCAAGCAACAGCCCGAGATATTGATCACACCATTTATCCCTCAAAAGATCAAACTATAGGAAGGTCACAGGCATAAGGAAGTAATTAAAAAGTCACACTGTAGTATAGTATGTCATGAAAAGTCATAGTACTAGTATGTCATGAAAAAGTCATAGTATAGTATGTCATGAAAAGTCATAGTATAGTATGTCATGAAAAGTCATAGTATAGTATGTCATGAAAAGTCATAGTACTAGTATGTCATGAAAAGTCATAGTATAGTATGTCATGAAAAGTCATAGTACTAGTATGTCATGAAAAGTCATAGTATAGTATGTCATGAAAAAGTCATAGTACTATTATGTCATAAAAAAAAATGTCATAGTATAGTATGTTGAAAAAAAAAGTCATAGTACTAGTATGTCATAAAAAGTCATAGTATAGTATGTTTAAAAAAGTCATAGTATAGTATGTCAAAAAGTCATAGTATAGTATGTCAAAAAAGTCATAGTATAGTATGTCAAAAAAAAAGTCATAATATAGTATGTCAAAAAGTCATAGTATTAGTATGTCAAAAAAAAAAAGTCATAGTATAGTATGTCGAAAAATGTTATAGTATAGAACGTTCAAAAATTATGAAAAAGTCATAGTATAGTATGTCGAAAAAAAGTCATAGTACTAGTATGTCATGAAAAGTCATAGTATAGTATGTCAAAAAAAAGTCATAGTATAGTATGTCGAAAAAAGTCATAGTACTAGTATGTCATGAAAAGTCATAGTATAGTATGTCATGAAAAGTCATAGTACTATTATGTCATAAAAAGTCATAGTATAGTATGTCGAAAAAAAGTCATAGTACTAGTATGTCATAAAAAAATCATAGTATAGTATGTTGAAAAAAAGTCATAGTATAGTATGTCGAAAAAAGTAATGAAAAAAGTTGGTTATAACATGGCATTAAAAATAGTATAGTATATCATAAAGATGCTTTTGCATTAACTTTTTAATTTCCTTTTCTCCAACAAAAACTCACCATCCCTGGCTGGAGTTGAACCCAGAGACAAGTGTCTCCTAGCAACAGCCCGAGATATTGGATCACACCATTTATCCCTCAAAAGATCAAACTATAGGAAGGTCACAGGCATAAGGAAGAAATTAAAAAGTCACACTGTAGTATAGTATGTCATGAAAAGTCATAGTACTAGTATGTCATGAAAAGTCATAGTATAGTATGTCATGAAAAGTCATAGTATAGTATGTCATGAAAAGTCATAGTATAGTATGTCATGAAAAGTCATAGTACTAGTATGTCATGAAAAGTCATAGTACTAGTATGTCATGAAAAGTCATAGTATAGTAAAGTATGTCGAAAAAGTCATAGTATAGTATGTCAAAAAAAAGTCATAGTACTAGTATGTCATAAAAAGTCATAGTATAGTATGTCGAAAAAAGTCATAGTATAGTATGTCGAAAAAGTCATAGTACTAGTATGTCATGAAAGTCATAGTATAGTATGTCATGAAAAGTCATAGTACTAGTATGTCATGAAAAGTCATAGTATAGTATGTCATGAAAAGTCATAGTACTAGTATGTCATGAAAAGTCATAGTATAGTAAAAAGTCATGTCGAAAAAGTCTTAGTATAGTATGTCAAAAAAAAGTCATAGTACTAGTATGTCATAAAAAGTCATAGTATAGTATGTCGAAAAATTCATAGTATAGTATGTCAAAAAAAAGTCATAGTACTAGTATGTCATAAAAAGTCATAGTATAGTATGTCGAAAAAAAAGTCATAGTATAGTATGTCGAAAAAGTCATAGTACTAGTATGTCATGAAAGTCATAGTATAGTATGTCATGAAAAGTCATAGTACTAGTATGTCATGAAAAGTCATAGTATAGTAAAGTATGTCGAAAAAAGTCTTAGTATAGTATGTCAAAAAAAAGTCATAGTACTAGTATGTCATAAAAAGTCATAGTATAGTATGTCGAAAAATTCATAGTATAGTATGTCGAAAAAAGTCATAGTACTAGTATGTCATGAAAGTCATAGTATAGTATGTCATGAAAAGTCATAGTACTATTATGTCATAAAAAGTCATAGTATAGTATGTTGAAAAAAAGTCATAGTACTAGTATGTCATAAAAAGTCATAGTATAGTATGTCGAAAAATTCATAGTATAGTATGTTTAAAAAAGTCATAGTATAGTATGTCGAAAAAAGTCATAGTATAGTATGTCAAAAAAAGTCATAGTATAGTATGTCAAAAAAGTCATAATATAGTATGTCAAAAAAGTCATAGTATTAGTATGTCAAAAAAAAAGTCATAGTATAGTATGTCATGAAAAGTCATAGTATAGTATGTCAAAAAAGTCATAGTATAGTATGTCGAAAAATGTCATAGTATAGTATTTCGAAAAATGTCATAGTATAGTATGTCGAAAAAAAGTCATAGTACTAGTAGGTCATAAAAAGTCATAGTACTAATATGTTGAAAAACGTCATAGTATAGTATGTCGAAAAAAGTAATGAAAAAGTTGGTGTATAACATGGCATTAAAGGAATAGTATAGTATGTCATAAAGATGCTTTTGCTTTAACTTTTTAATTTCCTTTTCTCCAACAACACCAAACTTCACCATCCCTGGCTGGAGTTGAACCCAGAGACAAGTGTCTCCTAGCAACAGCCCGAGATATTGGATCACACCATTTATCCCTCAAAAGATCAAACTATAGGAAGGTCACAGGCATAAGTAAATAATTAAAAAGTCACACTGTAGTATAGTATGTCATGAAAAGTCATAGTACTAGTATGTCATGAAAAGTCATAGTATAGTATGTCATGAAAAGTCATAGTACTAGTATGTCATGAAAAGTCATAGTATAGTATGTCATGAAAAGTCATAGTACTAGTATGTCATGAAAAGTCATAGTATAGTATGTCATGAAAAGTCATAGTATAGTAAAGTATGTCAAAAAAGTCATAGTATAGTATGTCAAAAAAAAAGTCATAGTACTAGTATGTCATAAAAAGTCATAGTATAGTATGTCAAAAAAAGTCATAGTATAGTATGTCGAAAAAGTCATAGTACTAGTATGTCATGAAAGTCATAGTATAGTATGTCATGAAAAGTCATAGTACTAGTATGTCATGAAAAGTCATAGTATAGTATGTCATGAAAAGTCATAGTACTAGTATGTCATGAAAAGTCATAGTATAGTAAAGTATGTCGAAAAAAGTCTTAGTATAGTATGTCAAAAAAAAGTCATAGTACTAGTATGTCATAAAAAGTCATATAGTATGTCGAAAAATTCATAGTATGTATGTCAAAAAAGTCATAGTATAGTATGTCATAAAAAGTCATAGTATAGTATGTCGAAAAATTCATAGTATAGTATGTCGAAAAAAGTCATAGTACTAGTATGTCATGAAAGTCATAGTATAGTATGTCATGAAAAGTCATAGTACTAGTATGTCATGAAAAGTCATAGTATAGTATATGTCGAAAAAAAAGTCTTAGTATAGTATGTCAAAAAAAAAAAAAGTCATAGTACTAGTATGTCATAAAAAGTCATAGTATAGTATGTCAAAAAATAGTATAGTATGTCGAAAAAAGTCATAGTATAGTATGTCATGAAAAAAGTCATAGTATAGTATGTCATGAAAAGTCATAGTACTATTATGTCATAAAAAGTCATAGTATAGTATGTTGAAAAAAAGTCATAGTACTAGTATGTCATAAAAAGTCATAGTATAGTATGTCGAAAAATTCATAGTATAGTATGTTTAAAAAAGTCATAGTACTAGTATGTCGAAAAACGTCATAGTATAGTATGTCAAAAAAGTCATAGTATAGTATGTCAAAAAGTCATAGTATAGTATGTCAAAAAAGTCATAGTATTAGTATGTCAAAAAAAAAGTCATAGTATAGTATGTCATGAAAAGTCATAGTATAGTATGTCAAAAAAGTCATAGTATAGTATGTCGAAAAATGTCATAGTATAGTATTTCGAAAAATGTCATAGTATAGTATGTCGAAAAAAAGTCATAGTACTAGTAGGTCAAAAAAGTCATAGTATAGTATGTTGAAAAAAAGTCATAGTATAGTATGTCGAAAATCATAATAGTATGTCATGAAAAAGTCATAGTACTAGTATGTCATGAAAAAATAGTATAGTATGTCAAAAAAAAAGTTGAAAAAGTTGTATAACATGGCATTAAAGGAATAGTATAGTATGTCATAAAGATGCTTTTGCTTTAACTTTTAATTTCCTTTTCTCCAACAACACCAAAAACTTCACCATCCCTGGCTGGAGTTGAACCCAGAGACAAGTGTCTCCTAGCAACAGCCCGAGATATTGGATCACACCATTTATCCCTCAAAAGATCAAACTATAGGAAGGTCACAGGCATAAGTAAATAATTAAAAAGTCACACTGTAGTATAGTATGTCATGAAAAGTCATAGTACTAGTATGTCATGAAAAGTCATAGTATAGTATGTCATGAAAAGTCATAGTATAGTATGTCAAAAGTCATAGTAAAATGTCATGAAAAGTAGTATAGTATGTCATGAAAAGTCATAGTATAGTATGTCGAAAAAAGTCATAGTATAGTATGTCATGAAAAGTCATAGTATTAGTATGTCATGAAAAAGTCATAGTACAGTATGTCATGAAAAGTCATAGTATAGTATGTCAAAAAAAGTAATAGTATAGTATGTCATGAAAAGTCATAGTATAGTATGTCATGAAAAGTCATAGTATGGTATGTCATGAAAAGTCATAGTATAGTATGTCATGAAAAAAGTCATAGTAAAAATGTCAAAAAAGTCATAGTATAGTATGTCAAAAAAGTCATAGTATATTGAAAAATGTCATAAAAATGTCAAGTATAGTACTAGTATGTCAAAAAAGTCATAGTATAGTATGTCAAAAAAAATAGTATAGTATGTCAAAAAATGTTATAGTATAGTATGTCAAAAAAGTCATAATTAGTATGTCAAAAAATGTTATAGTATAGTACATTCAAAAATTATGAAAAAGTCATAGTATAGTATGTCGAAAAAGTAATGAAAAAGTTGGTGTATAACATGGCATTAAAGGAATAGTATAGTATGTCATAAAGATGCTTTTGCTTTAACTTTTTAATTTCCTTTTCTCCAACAACACCAAACTTCACCATCCCTGGCTGGAGTTAAACCCAGAGACAAGTGTCTCCAAGCAACAGCCCGAGATATTGGATCACACCATTTATCCCTCAAAAGATCAAACTATAGGAAGGTCACAGGCATAAGGAAGTAATTAAAAAGTCACACTGTAGTATAGTATGTCATGAAAAGTCATAGTACTAGTATGTCATGAAAAGTCATAGTATAGTTTGTCATGAAAAGTCATAGTACTAGTATGTCATGAAAAGTCATAGTATAGTATGTCATGAAAAGTCATAGTATAGTATGTCATGAAAAAGTCATAGTATAGTATGTCATGAAAAGTCATAGTATAGTATGTCAAAAAAGTCATAGTATAGTATGTCAAAAAATGTTATAGTATAGTACATTCAAAAATTATGAAAAAGTCATAGTATAGTATGTCAAAAAAAGTCATAGTACTAGTATGTCATAAAAAGTCATAGTATAGTATGTCAAAAAAGTCATAGTATAGTATGTCAAAAAAAAGTCATAGTATAGTATGTCGAAAAATGTCATAGTATAGTATGTCAAAAAAGTCATAGTATAGTATGTCAAAAAATGTTATAGTATAGTACATTCAAAAATTATGAAAAAGTCATAGTATGTTGAAAAAAAGTCATAGTATAGTATGTTAAAAAAAAGTCATAGTACTAGTATGTCATAAAAAGTCATAGTATAGTATGTCGAAAAAGTCATAGTATAGTATGTCAAAAAAAGTCATAGTATAGTATGTCAAAAAAGTCATAGTACTAGTATGTCATGAAAACTCATAGTATAGTATGTCATGAAAAAGTCATAGTAGAGTATGTCATGAAAAGTCATAGTATAGAATGTCAAAATAGTAGTATAGTATGTTGAAAAAAAAGTCATAGTATAGTATGTCATAAAAAGTCATATGTCATGAAAAAAAGTCATAGTACTATTATGTCGAAAAACGTCATAGTATAGTATGTCAAAAAATGTTATAGTATAGTACATTCAAAAATCATGAAAAAGTCATAGTATAGTATGGTGAAAAAAAGTCATAGTACTAGTATGTCATAAAAAGTCATAGTATAGTATGTCAAAAAAAACTCATAGTATAGTATGTCAAAAAAAAGTAATAGTATAGTATGTCAAAAAATGTTATAGTATAGTATGTCAAAAAAGTCATAGTATAGTATGTCAAAAAAGTCATAGTATAGTATGTCGAAAAAAAGTAATAGTAAAGTATGTCAATAAATTTTATAGTATAGTACATTCAAAAATTATGAAAAAGTCATAGTATAGTATGTCGAAAAAAGTAATGAAAAAGTTGGTGTATAACATGGCATTAAAGGAATAGTATAGTATGTCAAAAGATGCTTTTGTTTTTAACTTTTTAATTTCCTTTTCTCCAACAACAAAACTTCACCATCCCTGGCTGGAGTTGAACCCAGAGACAAGTGTCTCCAAGCAACAGCCCGAGATATTGGATCACACCATTTATCCCTTCATGACCATGACCATGGTCATGAAGGCTGGGTCAAACCGAAAAAAAGGTCCAGGTATAGTATGTCAAATGGGTTTCCTCAAGTCATAGGCATAGATAGTCATGAAAAGTCATAGTATGTGCTCCTTCAAGTATGTCATGAAAAAGTCATAGTATAGTATGTCCTGGGCGCCTCCCTAAAGTCATAGTAGCTGGGAGGAGTCATGAAGACCCAGGACTAGGTGGATAGTTATGTCAACCTGGCCTGGGAACGTCATAGTATATGTATGGCAAAAAAGTTTGGGGTCCCCTACTAGTATGTCCCGCGAAAAAGTCCGATAAGTCATGAAGATGGATGGACCATTTATGATCAAACTAAAAGGTCATAGGCATAAGGAAGTATGTAAAAAAACACTGTAGTAAAATGTCATAGTATAGTATGTTGAAAAAAAGTCATAGTACTAGTATGTCATAAAAAGTCATAGTATAGTATGTCAAAAAACGTCATAGTATAGTATGTCAAAAAATGTTATAGTATAGTACATTGAAAAATTATGAAAAAGTCATAGTATAGTATGGTGAAAAAAAGTCATAGTACTAGTATGTCATAAAAAGTCATAGTATAGTATGTCGAAAAAAAGTCATAGTATACTATGTCAAAAAAGTCATAGTATAGTATGTCAAAAAGTCATAGTATAGTATGTCAAAAAAGTCATAGTATAGTATGTCAAAAAAAGTCATAGTATAGTATGTCAAAAAAAGTCATAGTATAGTATGTCAAAAAAAGTATATAGTATTCAAAAATTATGAAAAAGTCATAGTATAGTATGTCGAAAAAAGTCATAGTATAGTATGTCAAAAAATGTTATAGTATAGTACATTCAAAAATTATGAAAAAGTCATAGTATAGTATGTTGAAAAAAGTAATGAAAAAGTTGGTGTATAACATGGCATTAAAGGAATAGTATAGTATGTCATAAAGATGCTTTTGCTTTAACTTTTTAATTTCCTTTTCTCCAACAACACCAAACTTCACCATCCCTGGCTGGAGTTGAACCCAGAGACAAGTGTCTCCAAGCAACAGCCCGAGATATTGATCACACCATTTATCCCTCAAAAGATCAAACTATAGGAAGGTCACAGGCATAAGGAAAAATTAAAAAGTCACACTGTAGTATAGTATAGTATCATGAAAAGTCATAGTATAGTATGTCATGAAAAGTCATAGTATAGTATGTCATGAAAAAGTCATAGTATAGTCATGAAAAGTCATAGTACTAGTATGTCATGAAAAAGTCATAGTATAGTATGTCATGAAAAAGTCATAGTACTAGTATGTCATGAAAAGTCATAGTATAGTATGTCATGAAAAAGTCATAGTACTAGTATGTCATGAAAATAGTATAGTATAGTATGTCTTGAAAAGTCATAGTATAGTATGTCATGAAAAGTCATAGTATAGTATGTCGAATAAAGTCATAGTATAGTATGTCATGAAAAGTCATAGTATAGTATGTCGAAAAAAAGTCATAGTACTAGTATGTCGAAAAACGTCATACTATAGTATGTCGAAAAAGTAATGAAAAAGTTGGTGTATAACATGGCATTAAAGGAATAGTATAGTATGTCATAAAGATGCTTTTGCTTTAACTTTTAATAGTATTCTCCAAAACACCAACTTCACCATCCCTGGCTGGAGTTGAACCCAGAGACAAGTGTCTCCTAGCAACAGCCCGTATTGTCACACCATTTATCCCTCAAAAGATCAAACTATAGGAAGGTCACAGGCATAAGGAAGAAATTAAAAAGTCACACTGTAGTATAGTATGTCATGAAAAGTCATAGTATAGTATGTCATGAAAAGTCATAATATAGTATGTCATGAAAAGTCATAGTATAGTATGTCATGAAAAGTCATAGTACTAGTATGTCAAGAAAAATCATAGTACTAGTATGTCATGAAAAGTCATAGTATAGTATGTCATGAAAAGTCATAGTACTAGTATGTCAAGAAAAATCATAGTACTAGTATGTCATGAAAAGTCATAGTATAGTATGTCATGAAAAGTCATAGTACTAGTATGTCATGAAAAGTCATAGTATAGTATGTCATGAAAAGTCATAGTACTAGTATGTCAAGAAAAATCATAGTATAGTATGTCTTGAAAAGTCATAGTATAGTATGTCATGAAAAGTCATAGTATAGTATGTCATGAAAAGTCATAATATAGTATGTCATGAAAAGTCATAGTATAGTATGTCATGAAAAGTCATAGTACTAGTATGTCAAAAAAAAAAGTCATAGTACTAGTATGTCATGAAAAAGTCATAGTATAGTATGTCATGAAAAGTCATAGTACTAGTATGTCATGAAAAAGTCATAGTATAGTATGTCATGAAAAGTCATAGTACTAGTATGTCAAGAAAAATCATAGTATAGTATGTCATGAAAACTCATAGTATAGTATGTCGAAAAAGTCATAGTATAGTATGTCAAAAAAAGTCATAGTATAGTATGTCAAAAAATGTTATAGTATAGTACAATCAAAAATTATGAAAAAGTCATAGTATAGTATGTTGAAAAAAAGTCATAGTATAGTATGTCAAAAAAAAGTCATACTAGTATGTCGAAAAAAGTCATAGTATAGTATGTCGAAGAAGTCATAGTATGGTATGTCGAAAAAAAGTAATAGTATAGTATGTCGAAAAATGTTATAGTATAGTACATTCAAAAATTATGAAAAAGTCATAGTATAGTATGTTGAAAAAAAGGCATAGTATAGTATGTCAAAAAAAAGTCATAGTACTAGTATGTCAAAAAACGTCATAGTATAGTATGTCGATAAACGTCATAGTATAGTATGTCGAAAAAGTCATAGTATAGAATGTCGAAAAATGTCATAGTACTAGTATGTCATAAAAAGTCATAGTATAGTATGTCGAAAAAGTCATAGTATAGTATGTTGAAAAAAAGTCATAGTACTAGTATGTCATAAAAAGTCATAGTATAGTATGTCGAAAAAAAGTCATAGTACTATTATGTCGAAAAACGTCATAGTATAGTATGTCGAAAAAGTCATAGTATAGTATGTCAAAAAATGTCATAGTATATTATGTCGAAAAACGTCATGTAGTATAGTATGTCGAAAAAGTCATAGTATAGTATGTCGAAAAATGTCATAGTATAGTACGAAAAAAACTAATAGTATAGTATGTCGAAAAAGTCATAGTACAGTATGTCGAAAAACGTCATAGTATAGTATGTCGAAAAAAAGTCATAGTACTAGTATGTCATAAAAAGTCATAGTACTAGTATGTTGAAAAACGTCATAGTATAGTATGTCGAAAAACGTCATAGTATAGTATGTCGAAAAATGTCATAGTATAGTATGTCGAAAAAAAGTCATAGTACTAGTATGTCATAAAAAGTCATAGTACTAGTTTGTTGAAAAACGTCATAGTATAGTATGTCATGAAAAAAACGTCATAGTATAGTATGTCGAAAAAAAAATAGTATAGTTGTCAAAAAGTCATACTAATTAAGTCATAGTATAGTATGTCGAAAAAACTAATAGTATGTATGTCGAAAAAGTCATAGTATAGTATGTCGAAAAAAAGTCATAGTACTAGTATGTGATGAAAAGTCATAGTACTAGTATGTCATTAAAAGTCATAGTATAGTATGTCATGAAAAGTCATAGTATAGTATGTCATGAAAAGTCAAAGTACTAGTATGTCATGAAAAGTCATAGTATAGTATGTCAAAAAAAAGTCATAGTACTAGTATGTCATGAAAAGTCATAGTACTAGTATGTCATAAAAAGTCATAGTATAGTATGTTGATAAAAAAGTCATAGTATAGTATGGTGAAAAAAAGTCATAGTATAGTATGTCGAAAAAAAGTCATAGTACTAGTATGTCATGAAAAGTCATAGTATAGTATGTCAAAAAAGTCATAGTATTAGTATGTCAAAAAAAAAGTCATAGTATAGTATGTCATGAAAAGTCATAGTATAGTATGTCGAAAAATGTCATAGTATAGTATGTCGAAAAAGTCATAGTATAGTTTGTCAAAAAAGTCATACTATATTATGTCAAAAAATGTCATAGTATAGTATGTCGAAAAAAACTAATAGTATAGTATGTCGAAAAACGTCATAGTATAGTATGTCGAAAAAAAGTCATAGTACTAGTATGTGATGAAAAGTCATAGTACTAGTATGTCATTAAAAGTCATAGTATAGTATGTCATGAAAAGTCATAGTATAGTATGTCATGAAAAGTCATAGTACTAGTATGTCATGAAAAGTCATAGTATAGTATGTCGAAAAAAGTCATAGTATAGTATGTCGAAAAAAAGTCATAGTACTAGTATGTCGAAAAACGTCATAGTATAGTATGTCAAAAAAGTCATAGTATAGTATGTCAAAAAAGTCATAGTATAGTATGTCAAAAAGTCATAATATAGTATGTCATGAAAAGTCATAGTATAGTATGTCGAAAAATGTTATAGTATAGTATGTCGAAAAAAAGTCATAATACTAGTATGTCGAAAAACGTCATAGTATAGTATGTCGAAAAAAAGTCATAGTACTAGTATGTTGAATAAAAGTCATAGTACTAGTATGTCGAAAAACGTCACAGTATAGTATGTTGAAAAAGTCATAGTATAGTATGTCGAAAAACGTCATAGTATAGTATGTCGAAAAAAAGTAATAGTATAGTATGTCGAAAAATTCATAGTACTAGTATGTTGAAAAAGTCATAGTATAGTATGTCCAAAAAAAGTCATAGTATAGTATGTCAAAAAAGTCATAGTATTAGTATGTGTTAAAAAAAGTCAGTACTAGTATGTCAAAAAAAGTCATAGTACTAGTATGTCGAAAAACGTCATAGTATAGTATGTTGAAAAAGTCATAGTATAGTATGTCGAAAAAGTCATAGTATAGCATGTCGAAAAAAAAGTCATAATATAGTATGTTGAAAAAGTCATAGAATAGTATGTCGAAAATTCATAGTACTAGTATGTCATGAAAAGTCATAGTATAGTATGTCATGAAAAAGTCATAGTATAGTATGTCGAAAAAGTCATAGTATAGTATGTCATAAAAAGTCATAGTATAGTATGTTGATAAAAAGTCATAGTATAGTATGTCGAAAAAAAAAGTCATAGTACTAGTATGTCGAAAACGCCATAGTATAGTATGTCAAAAAAGTCATAGTATAGTATGTCAAAAAAGTCATAGTATAGTATGTCAAAAGTCATAATATAGTATGTCATGAAAAGTCATAGTATAGTATGTCAAAAAAGTTATAGTATAGTATGTCGAAAAAAAGTCATAATACTAGTATGTCGAAAAACGTCATAGTATAGTATGTCGAAAAAAAGTCATAGTACTAGTATGTTGAATAAAAGTCATAGTACTAGTATGTCGAAAAACGTCACAGTATAGTATGTTGAAAAAGTCATAGTATAGTAAAAAACGTCATAGTATAGTATGTCGAAAAAAGTCATAATATAGTATGTTGAAAAAGTCATAGAATAGTATGTCATAAAAATTCATAGTACTAGTATGTCGAAAACGTCATAGTATAGTATGTCAAAAAGTCATAGTATAGTATGTCGAAAAAGTCATAGTATAGTATGTCATAAAAACGTCATAGTATAGTATGTTGAAAAAAAGTCATAGTATAGTATGTCGAAAAAAAAGTCATAGTACTAGTATGTCGAAAAACGTCATAGTATAGTATGTCAAAAAAGTCATAGTATAGTATGTCAAAAAAGTCATAGTATAGTATGTCAAAAAAGTCATAATATAGTATGTCATGAAAAGTCATAGTATAGTATGTCAAAAATGTTATAGTATAGTATGTCGAAAAAAAAAGTCATAATACTAGTATGTCAAAAACGACATAGTATAGTATGTCAAAAAAAGTCATAGTACTAGTATGTTGAAAAAAGTCATAGTATAGTATGTCGAAAAATCACAGTATAGTATGTTGAAAAAGTCATAGTATAGTATGTCGAAAAAAAGTCATAGTATAGTATGTCGAAAAAAAGTAATAGTATAGTATGTCGAAAAAAAGTCATAGTACTAGTATGTTGAAAAAGTCATAGTATAGTATGTCCAAAAAAAGTCATAGTATAGTATGTCAAAAAAGTCATAGTATAGTATGTCATAAAAAAGTCAGTACTAATGTCAAAAAAGTCATAGTATAGTATGTCGAAAAACGTCATAGTATAGTATGTTGAAAAAGTCATAGTATAGTATGTCGAAAAACGTCATAGTATAGCATGTCGAAAAAAAGTCATAATATAGTATGTTGAAAAAGTCATAGAATAGTATGTCGAAAAATTCATAGTACTAGTATGTCGAAAAACGTCATAGTATATTATGTCGAAAAAGTCATAGTATAGTATGTCGAAAAAGTCATAGTATAGTATGTCAAAAACGCATAGTATAGTATGTCGAAAAAAGTCATAGTATAGTATGTCAAAAAGTCATAGTATATTTCGAAAAAGTCATAGTATGTATGTCGAAAAAAGTCATAGTACTAGTATGTCATGAAAAGTCATAGTATAGTATGTCAAAAAAAAAAAAGTCAAAGTATTAGTATGTCAAAAAAAAAAAGTCATAGTATAATATGTCATGAAAAGTCATAGTATAGTATGTCGAAAAAAGTCATAGTACTAGTATGTCAAAAAGTCATAGTATAGTATGTCAAAAAAGTCATAGTATAGTATGTCGAAAAAAGTCATAGTACTAGTATGTCGAAAAACGTCATAGTATAGTATGTCGAAAAAAAGTCATAGTACTAGTATCTTGAAAAAGTCATAGTACTAGTATGTCGAAAACGCCATAGTATAGTATGTTGAAAAAGTCATAGTATAGTATGTCGAAAATAGTATAGTATGTCGAAAAATAGTCATAGTATAGTATGTCGAAAAACGTCATAAAGTATGTCGAAAAACGTCATAGTATAGTATGTCAAAAAAAAATAATAGTATAAAGTCGAAAAAATGTCATAGTATAGTATGTCGAAAAAGTCATAGTATAGTATGTCATGGTAAGTATGTCGAAAAAAAAGTAATAGTATAGTATGTCGAAAAAGTCATAATAGTAGTATGTCAAAAAATGTCATAGTATAGTATGTCGAAAAATCCATAGTACTAGTATGTAGAAAAATCCATAGTATAGTATGTCAAAAAGTCATAGTATAGTATGTCATGAAAATATAGTATGTCGAAAAAACCATAGTATAGTATGTCAAAAAAAGTCATAACTAAAATGTCGAAAAAGTCATAGTATGTATGTCGAAAAAGTAGTATTAGTATGTCGAAAAACGCCATAGTACTAGTATGTCATGAAAACGTCATAGTATAGTATGTCATGAAAAAATGTCATAGTATAGTATGTCATGAAAAAATAGTCATAGTATAGTATGTCAAAAAAAAGTCATAGTATAGTATGTCAAAAAAAAATCATAGTATAGTATGTCAAAAAAAGTCAAAAGTCATGTCATAAAAACGTATAGTATAGTATGTCAAAAAAAAGTCATAGTACTAGTATGAAAAAAAGTCATAGTACTAGTATGTCGAAAAAAATGTCATAGTATAGTATGTTGAAAAAGTCATAGTATGTCATATGTCAAAAAGTCATAGTATAGTATGTCGAAAAAAGTCATAGTATAGTATGTCAAAAAAGTCATAGTATAGTATGTCAATAAAATGTCATAAAATAATATAGTATGTCGAAAAATTCATAGTACTAGTATGTCGAAAAACGTCATAGTATAGTATGTCGAAAAAAACGTTATGGTATAGTATGTCGAAAAAAGTCATAGTATAGTATGTCAAAAAAAGTCATAATATAGTATGTCGAAAAAAGTCATAGTATAGTATGTCGAAAAACGCATAGTATAGTATGTCAAAAAAGTCATAGTACTAGTATGTCGAAAAATTCATAGTATAGTATGTCGAAAAACGTCATAGTATTAGTATGTCGAAAAAAAGTCATAGTACTAGTATGTCATAAAAAGTCATAGTACTAGTTTGTTGAAAAACGTCATAGTATAGTATGTCGAAAAACGTCATAGTATAGTATGTCGAAAAAGTCATAGTATAGTTTGTCAAAAAAGTCATACTATATTATGTCAAAAAATGTCATAGTATAGTATGTCGAAAAAAACTTAATAGTATAAAAAAACGCCATAGTATAGTATGTCGAAAAAAAAAATGTCATAGTACTAGTATGTGATGAAAAGTCATAGTACTAGTATGTCATTAAAAGTCATAGTATAGTATGTCATGAAAAGTCATAGTATAGTATGTCATGAAAAGTCAAAGTACTAGTATGTCATGAAAAGTCATAGTATAGTATGTCGAAAAAGTCATAGTATAGTATGTCGAAAAAAAAGTCATAGTACTAGTATGTCATGAAAAGTCATAGTACTAGTATGTCATAAAAAGTCATAGTATAGTATGTTGATAAAAAGTCATAGTATAGTATGGTGAAAAAAAGTCATAGTATAGTATGTCGAAAAAAAGTCATAGTACTAGTATGTCATGAAAAGTCATAGTATAGTATGTCAAAAAAGTCATAGTATTAGTATGTCAAAAAAATAAGTCATAGTATAGTATGTCATGAAAAGTCATAGTATAGTATGTCGAAAAATGTCATAGTATAGTATGTCGAAAAAGTCATAGTATAGTTTGTCAAAAAAGTCATACTATATTATGTCAAAAAATGTCATAGTATAGTATGTCGAAAAAAACTAATAGTATAGTATGTCGAAAAACGTCATAGTATAGTATGTCGAAAAAAAGTCATAGTACTAGTATGTGATGAAAAGTCATAGTACTAGTATGTCATTAAAAGTCATAGTATAGTATGTCATGAAAAGTCATAGTATAGTATGTCATGAAAAGTCATAGTACTAGTATGTCATGAAAAGTCATAGTATAGTATGTCGAAAAAGTCATAGTATAGTATGTCGAAAAAAAATCATAGTACTAGTATGTCGAAAAACGTCATAGTATAGTATGTCAAAAAAAGTCATAGTATAGTATGTCAAAAAAGTCATAGTATAGTATGTCAAAAAGTCATAATATAGTATGTCATGAAAAGTCATAGTATAGTATGTCGAAAAATGTTATAGTATAGTATGTCGAAAAAAAATAATAAGTATGTCAAAAAACGTATAGTATAGTATGTCGAAAAAAAAAATCATAGTACTAGTATGTTGAATAAAAGTCATAGTACTAGTATGTCGAAAAACGTCACAGTATAGTATGTTGAAAAAGTCATAGTATAGTATGTCGAAAAACGTCATAGTATAGTATGTCGAAAAAAAGTAATAGTATAGTATGTCGAAAAATTCATAGTACTAGTATGTTGAAAAAGTCATAGTATAGTATGTCCAAAAAAAGTCATAGTATAGTATGTCAAAAAAGTCATAGTATTAGTATGTGTTAAAAAAAGTCAGTACTAGTATGTCAAAAAAAGTCATAGTACTAGTATGTCGAAAAAACGCCATAGTATAGTATGTTGAAAAGTCATAGTATAGTATGTCGAAAAACGTCATAGTATAGCATGTCGAAAAAAAGTCATAATATAGTATGTTGAAAAAGTCATAGAATAGTATGTCGAAAAATTCATAGTACTAGTATGTCGAAAAACGTCATAGTATAGTATGTCGAAAAAGTCATAGTATAGTATGTCGAAAAAGTCATAGTATAGTATGTCATAAAAAGTCATAGTATAGTATGTTGATAAAAAGTCATAGTATAGTATGTCGAAAAAAAGTCATAGTACTAGTATGTCGAAAAACGTCATAGTATAGTATGTCAAAAAGTCATAGTATAGTATGTCAAAAAAAGTCATAGTATAGTATGTCAAAAAATCATAATATAGTATGTCATGAAAAAATCATAGTATAGTATGTCAAAAATGTTATAGTCTAGTATGTCGAAAAAAGTCATAATAAATGTCGAAAAACCACATAGTATAGTATGTCAAAAAAAAAGTCATAGTACTAGTATGTTGAATAAAAGTCATAGTACTAGTATGTCGAAAAACGTCACAGTATAGTATGTTGAAAAAGTCATAGTATAGTATGTCGAAAAAACGTCATAGTATAGTATGTCGAAAAAAAAGTCATAGTATAGTATGTCGAAAAATTCATAGTATAGTATGTTGAAAAAAAGTCATAGTATAGTATGTCCAAAAAAAAGTCATAGTATAGTATGTCAAAAAAGTCATAGTATTAGTATGTGTTAAAAAAAGTCAGTACTAGTATGTCAAAAAAAGTCATAGTACTAGTATGTCGAAAAACGTCATAGTATAGTATGTTGAAAAAGTCATAGTATAGTATGTCGAAAAACGTCATAGTATAGTATGTCGAAAAAAAGTCATAATATAGTATGTTGAAAAAGTCATAGAATAGTATGTCGAAAAAATCATAGTACTAGTATGTCGAAAAATCATAGTATAGTATGTCGAAAAAGTCATAGTATAGTATGTCGAAAAACGTCATAGTATAGTATGTCGAAAAAGTCATAGTATAGTATGTCGAAAAAGTCATAGTATAGTATTTCGAAAAAGTCATAGTATAGTATGTCGAAAAAAAGTCATAGTACTAGTATGTCATGAAAAGTCATAGTATAGTATGTCAAAAAAAAGTCATAGTATTAGTATGTCAAAAAAAAAGTCATAGTATAATATGTCATGAAAAGTCATAGTATAGTATGTCGAAAAAAAGTCATAGTACTAGTATGTCAAAAAAGTCATAGTATAGTATGTCAAAAAAAGTCATAGTATAGTATGTCGAAAAAAAGTCATAGTACTAGTATGTCGAAAAACGTCATAGTATAGTATGTCGAAAAAAAGTCATAGTACTAGTATCTTGAAAAAAAGTCATAGTACTAGTATGTCGAAAAACGTCATAGTATAGTATGTTGAAAAAGTCATAGTATAAAAAAACGCCATAGTATAGTATGTCGAAAAATAGTCATAGTATAGTATGTCGAAAAAAACGTCATAGTATAGTATGTCGAAAAAACGTCATAGTATAGTATGTCGAAAAAAAGTAATAGTATAGTATGTCGAAAAATTCATAGTACTAGTATGTCGAAAAACGTCATAGTATAGTATGTCGAAAAACGTTATGGTATAATATGTCGAAAAAAAGTAATAGTATAGTATGTCGAAAAAGTCATAATAGTAGTATGTCGAAAAATGTCATAGTATAGTATGTCGAAAAAAGTCATAGTACTAGTATGTAGAAAAAGCCATAGTATAGTATGTCAAAAAAGTCATAGTATAGTATGTCGAAAAACGTCATAGTATAGTATGTCGAAAAACGTCATAGTATAGTATGTCGAAAAAAAGTCATAGTACTAGTATGTCGAAAAAGTCATAGTATAGTATGTCGAAAAACGTCATAGTATTAGTATGTCGAAAAAACGTCATAGTACTAGTATGTCGAAAAAGTCATAGTATAGTATGTCGAAAAACGTCATAGTATAGTATGTCGAAAAAAAAAGTCATAGTACTAGTATGTCAAAAAAGTCATAGTATAGTATGTCAAAAAAGTCATAGTATAGTATGTCGAAAAAAGTCATAGTACTAGTATGTCGAAAAACGTCATAGTATAGTATGTCGAAAAAAAGTCATAGTACTAGTATCTTGAAAAAAAGTCATAGTACTAGTATGTCGAAAAACGTCATAGTATAGTATGTTGAAAAAGTCATAGTATAGTATGTCGAAAAACGTCATAGTATAGTATGTCGAAAAATAGTCATAGTATAGTATGTCGAAAAACGTCATAGTATAGTATGTCGAAAAACGTCATAGTATAGTATGTCGAAAAAAAGTAATAGTATAGTATGTCGAAAAATTCATAGTACTAGTATGTCGAAAAACGTTATGGTATAGTATGTCGAAAAAAAGTAATAGTATAGTATGTCGAAAAATTCATAGTATAGTATGTCGAAAAACGTTATGGTATAGTATGTCGAAAAAAAGTAATAGTATAGTATGTCGAAAAAGTCATAATAGTAGTATGTCGAAAAACGTCATAGTATAGTATGTCGAAAAACGTCATAGTATAGTATGTCGAAAAAAAGTCATAGTACTAGTATGTCGAAAAAGTCATAGTATAGTATGTCGAAAAAAGTCATAGTATTAGTATGTCGAAAAAAAGTCATAGTATAGTATGTCGAAAAACGTCATAGTATAGTATGTCGAAAAAAAGTCATAGTACTAGTATGTCAAAAAAGTCATAGTATAGTATGTCAAAAAAGTCATAGTATAGTATGTCGAAAAAAAGTCATAGTATAGTATGTCGAAAAAAAAGTCATAGTATAGTATGTCGAAAAAAGTCATAGTACTAGTATGTTGAAAAAAAGTCATAGTACTAGTATGTCCGCCATAGTATAGTATGTCGAAAAATAGTCATAGTATAGTATGTCGAAAAACGTCATAGTATAGTATGTCGAAAAACGTCATAGTATAGTATGTCGAAAAAAAGTAATAGTATAGTATGTCGAAAAATTCATAGTACTAGTATGTCGAAAAACGTCATAGTATAGTATGTCGAAAAACGTTATGGTACAGTATGTCGAAAAAAAGTAATAGTATAGTATGTCGAAAAAGTCATAGTATAGTATGTCGAAAAAAGTCATAGTACTAGTATGTAGAAAAAGCCATAGTATAGTATGTCAAAAAAGTCATAGTATAGTATGTCGAAAAACGTCATAGTATAGTATGTCGAAAAAGTCATAGTATAGTATGTCGAAAAAGTCATAGTATAGTATGTCGAAAAAAAGTCATAGTATAGTATGTCGAAAAACGTCATAGTATTAGTATGTCGAAAAAAAGTCATACTACTAGTATGTCAAAAAAATAAAAAATATGTCATAGTATAGTATGTTAAAAAACGTCATAGTATCGATGTTGAAAAAAAGTCATAGTACTAGTATGTCGAAAAAAGTCATAGTACTATATGTCATGAAACGTCATAGTATAGTATTTTGAAAAGAAGTCATAGTATAGTATGTCATAAAAATGTACCTAGTGTAGGTTGTGGACATAAGAAAGTTATTAATAATGTAAAATGATAGTTTTGTTATAAAATGTTTTAAAAAGTCATTTTATAGTGTATAGTACAGGAACTTTCCCCGGTGAGTGGCCTCTAAACTTCACCGCCCCCGGATGGGAATAAAACCCAGACATCAGGGTCGCTAAGCAACCTTCGACTTCATCACACTAATAATCTCATAAATAGGCACGGCCATAGTCATAAGTCATAAGAAAGCCATGACAAAGTCAATTTATATTGTTGCTCGTCATAAAACGTTATTCATAGCATAGTACACTGTAAAAAATGTCATAAAACTGAAAACTTTTACTTTGCATTTTACAGCACAACAACACGACTGCACTAGACTTGAGAGAAGATGCTCTAATATGTAAATTTCTCATGAAACTTTTGTTACCCTTGTGCTGTCCTCGGGTCAAATTGACCCGTTTCAAAGTGTTTATATCAGAAATATGGATTTCTTTAAACCAAATTGCCCAAAAATAACATTCCATAAAACATTACTTTCATTGAATTTTTGGGGTGTTTTATTTAATCTTATAGCATTTGAATTCTTTTTTTTTTTAATGGTTTCAAAACAGTATACGGACTAAACTTATCTAACTTTTGGAAAGGCAGCACATAAGCATATTTCCTAAAATGTATATGTAATGTAAAGGAATTTAAATCAGATTTATTTTGACTTTTCTGGGCATAGACAGACATACTTAGTGTCTCAGTATAAGTATATTTAATCACCTGGTGCTATGATTTGTTACTTTAAAACAACTTACAGCACATCTAAGGACCCTCTGGAAAACGAGATGCTGCATCTCAAGGGGTAATCCTGAAGAATTTACAAAAACTGATTAAAATGTTTTGAAAAAGCTGGACACACTTGTATAAAATATTTACTTTCATTTTTTATCCTGGTTCCACATCAGAGCGCAACACGTTACCACGAGTGAGTGAAGTGATGGAGAGGCAGCTCATCGACACCACCACACACTCTCTCTGAGGTGTGTGACTCGGTCACACACACCTTCATCTGGCTGCTGTCAGGCTCCTGCAGCGACAGCTCAGAGATGACGAGTTGGACTTAACCAGGTGTTTCTCCCATGAAGGTAGATCTTGGAGAAATCAGAGCATATGAAATACGTATGCATTTGCAGAAGTTAATGTCCATTAAGCAGCTGTCTCTAATTTATGAATAGGGTCATTTCTGTCATAAAAGCTGCATTAGGTGATGAAGGTTGTAAGACAAAACTGTGATGGCAGAAAACTAAAAATTCCCTTAGTGAAGAGACCGTTTGTGTCATGACTCTGGGAATTAGAGGACCCAAATGAGAGCAGGCAGGAGAAAGTTCGAGCTTGAGGATTTATTCAGTTCACACCAAACAAAAGGAGGCCTGAATGCAACAGGAAAAAAACAACTTACTTTCCTGAAAGTGGATAAAACAAGAAAACAGACATCCAAAAAAAACAAAAGTTATCCAACAAACAGGAACTATAGACAAAATAACTCCATGGACGAGCATGGAACAAGACTGAGAACTGACACACTGGACAATATATGTAAGAAACCACAGGACAAAATACAGAACAAAATACCAAAACCATAACAATTTGTTCATCTTTTGTTCTTTATCTCCATAGTTTCCTGTTAGTGAATATTAATGGCAGAATGTCAGAACAAGTTACTGAACCTTCAATTAATGTGGATGTGATTCTTGTCTTTTGTTGCAGCCCTACTGTGTGTTACAGTAATATGAAACCTTGCAAAGGGCTCATCTACTCGAGTTCAACCCCAGTCTAGCAATTAGCTTTGAGGTATACATATTTGACTTAATTTGACGGCTGATGGATCTCAAATCCATGTACCCATATTTAACTTCCTTTTTTCATGCAGTGTTTTTCCTTCTATGGAAGCAGGTCACCAAGGCAGACTGCTGTGAAAATAAATCAATGACTAAGCCTGTCTTTTGCTTCATTGCCTTGGCATTAAGTGTACAGGTAGTTTATTTGAAGCATACGTTTCACAACATGAACAATGATGCTCACACACACACACACACACACCTCAGCAGCCTGTCTGAACAGATCTTCTATGATGTGGGGGGAATGGGACTCTATGGCGAAGACAGAGAAGTGGCCTGCAATGTGGTGGGGAGAGAGGGGGGGGGGGGGTAAAATAGAAAAGAAGTAAAAGAGAAAAGAAGAAATGCTAATACACAAAAAGCATGAAGGAGAAAGAGAGGGATGACAGTTTGTCAGAGGCAGAGCTTGTTGTCAGATGGGTTAATGCCGCCTCGGTTCAAGTCCCTCTTAAAGACGTCAGATCACACAGGCAGATTGCCCGTGGAGGATTTGAGGCAGACGCCCGCCGGGGGAGCTGGGAAATTGCATTTGCTGCCTGCTACAAGGTCCTGATAAGAGCAGATTTGTTCTAAGAACGCAATGACAGGGCAAGGTTATCACAAAGCTGCCTGCCCTCCCTACTGCAGAGAAGAGATGGAACAGGAGACTAGAGAGAAGGGGAGAGAGGAGAGGAAACAGGAGACTAGAGAGAACAGGAGAGAGGAGAGGAAACAGGAGACTAGAGAGAACAGGAGAGAGGAGAGGAAACAGGAGACTAGAGAGAACAGGAGAGAGGAGAGGAAACAGGAGACTAGAGAGAACATGAGAGAGGAGAGGAAACAGGAGACTAGAGAGAACAGGAGAGAGGAGAGGAAACAGGAGACTAGAGAGAACAGGAGAGAGGAGAAGAAACAGGAGACTAGAGAGAACAGGAGAGAGGAGAGGAAACAGGAGACTAGAGAGAACAGGAGAGAGGAGAGGAAACAGGAGACTAGAGAGAACAGGAGAGAGGAGAGGAAACAGGAGACTAGAGAGAACAGGAGAGGACTATGGTTACCTGGTCTCAGAGGAAACAGGAGACTAGAGAGAACAGGAGAGAGGAGAGGAAACAGGAGACTAGAGAGAACAGGAGAGAGGAGAGGAAACAGGAGACTAGAGAGAACAGGAGAGAGGAGAGGAAACAGGAGACTAGAGAGAACCACGAGATGTACCCTCTGCAGGGTAAATCCAGACAGCTAGCTAGACTATCTGTCCAATCTGAGGACTATGGTTACCTGGTCCTCAGATCTCTGCAGGGTAAATCCAGACAGCTAGCTAGACTATCTGTCCAATCTGAGGACTATGGTTACCTGGTCCTCAGGTCTCTGCAGGGTAAATCCAGACAGCTAGCTAGACTATCTGTCCAATCTGAGGACTATGGTTACCTGGTCCTCAGGTCGCTGTCTGCTTGTGAAGTGAAGAGCAGACAAGCCCTACGTCTTATCCCTTGTGTTGTCCTAGAGACCCTCCGGTTTTCAATTGTATTTTTCTGCTACCGTGGCCTCGTCCTCCGGTGTCCCAATAGCCTCATCTCGTAACTCATAACATTAATAACCTTAACATAAGCACAGGCTAATTACTGCTAACTAACATGCTAGTTAACATTAGTAATAAACCTAAACAGCTACTTTTGACAGTACGATGATTTATTGACTATGCGACAGCAAGTTGCGTGGTTATGACACAATCATTAGCCTATTTTTATAAAAGCGTCTGCTTCAGAGCCATAACATGAGCTACAAGGTAATGGAGCCTTTTATACATCGTTGTGTTTCTTTAGAAATAAACAACGGACAAATAGAGTCTTTAAACACTTCAGATGTAAAGTTATTCTCTGTCAAAGTGGCATCAAAATGAATGGGAGTCAATGGGATGCTAACGGCAATGTGATGGCTTTGTAGCATTAAAATGGCGCCATGGGAGCTACGCTTAGAGAGGAGAGGCTGACCCCCTTGGGTCTGTGCTGCTGCTCGTCTCTGTTTTTTCAGCGAGAGTGGACACTAAGCAGTGCGCAGGTCTGCTGCAGAGCTCCGTGGGACTGGAAACGGCACGTCACAGGAACTTCAATCATTAGTTTGATGTTTTCCCCCAAATAGGAAATGATCATCAATTCAGTCTCCTTAATGAACGTGTGGCTGAGGGAGCGTCCTAGGATGATCATGTTTAATAAATAAACAAATCTATTATTAATGGGAAGTAGACCTAAGGGCGACGCGGCACCCCCAACACCTTTGACGCCCTAGGCAATCGCCCAGGTCGCCTATAGCAACCGCCGGCCCTGAGTCTGACAGTCAGCCTGCTGCCACGTACAGGTCCATCCTTCTCAGTGAGAGAGAGAGCTTTGGTCAAGAGACAGAGAGAGAGAGAGAGAGCAGCAAAGTAAAAGTTCAAAGAAGAATGTGGTGAGGTGGGAGCTTTGAAGGCTTAAGGCTGTCAAACCCTTAATCTATCCGTCATGAGGTGTGTGGACGCTGGGCTTAAGGTTGGTGGGATGTTGGGCTGATGTCATTTGGACAGCCAACGTCCATCACAAGACATTTCCTACTGACACTTTATTCTCCTACCCAGGACCTCCTCTATGCACAGTCAGGGGGCAGATAATGCGTCTGTTTACGTGTTGAGAGAGACACACATGGTTACACTTTACTGATGGTATCAACATAAGAGGGACATGTCATGAACGTGCACATGAACATGTGAATGACACTTACTAAAAGAAGCGTTATGTCATGATGACGTCCCTCCACCTAGTCCTGGGTCTTCCCCAAGGCCTCCTCCCAGCTGGACGTCCTCCACCTAGTGCTGGGTCTTCCCCAAGGCCTCCTCCCAGCTGGACCTCCCTCCACCTAGTCCTGGGTCTTCCCCGAGGCCTCCTCCCAGTGGGACGTCCCTCCACCTAGTCCTGGGTCTTCCCCGAAGCCTCCTCCCAGCTGGACGTCCCTCCACCTAGTCCTGGGTCTTCCCCGAGGCCTCCTCCCACCTGGACGTCCCTCCACCTAATCCTGGGTCTTCCCCGAGGCCTCCTCCCAGCTGGACGTTCCTCCACCTAGTCTTGGGTCTTCCCCGAGGCCTCCTCCCAGCTGGACCTCCCTTCACCTAGTCCTGGGTCTTCCCCAAGGCCTCCTCCCAGCTGGACATCCCTCCACCTAGTCCTGGGTCTTCCCCGAGGCCTCCTCCCAGCTGGACCTCCCTTCACCTAGTCCTGGGTCTTCCCCGAGGCCTCCTCCCACCTGGACGTCCCTCCACCTAATCCTGGGTCTTCCCCGAGGCCTCCTCCCACCTGGACGTCCCTCCACCTAATCCTGGGTCTTCCCCGAGGCCTCCTCCCACCTGGACGTCCCTCCACCTAATCCTGGGTCTTCCCCGAGGCCTCCTTTCAGCTGGGCGTCCCTCTGACTGAGCTCCTCACCCGATCTCTAAGGGAGACGCCTTCCCCCCTCCTGAGGAAACCAGCCCCCCAGATTTAATAGATTTAAATCTGCTGTTGGTGGAGATATTTTTCAAAGTTTCAAGTTGACTTATATGTCAATGAAAATTGTAAAACAAACACACAAAATAGTTAATTGGCGAGAACAATTAAAAAGTTACACCTGTGAAAGTGTGATGTGTTGTCATAGCGCCACAGTTGACTCTCTACATTTTACTGTACGCACCTATTGTTTATTTTGATGTTAATAGTTACTTCTTTCTTCATTTTGAATGCAAAACATTTACTCGCAGAGTATTTCTACGCTGTAGGACTGCTACTCTGGCTCAAATGAAGGATCGGAATATTTTTTCCACCACTGATTATTGTGACGGTACGGCAAAGTGGGGACCCAAAAACAGAGACCAGGAGGCAGGAGCAGGTGCACAGGGGTTTATTCAACACCAAGTCCAAGGAGAACATAAGGAGCAAAACAAAACAGCAAAATCCAAAAGGGTCCAGGGAAGAAGACGAGGCAAAAACAAAGCCAGTGAAACCTCACAGGGAGACACGGGGAGACACGAGGAGACACGGGTAACGGGAACAGGAACTAACGTCAGACAGGAAGCGGCACGGCTGGGAACGAAGACACGAGACGGCAGACGAGACGAGAGACAAAGGGAACACAGAGGTCAAATACAAGAGGTAACGAGGTAATGAGGTAACGAGGAACAGGTGACACGTCTCATTAGGACGGGGCAGGACAATCAGACAGACAAATGTAAAGCTCGGCAAGACGAGAAAGAACAGGAAACCAGACTATCAACATAAAACAGGAAGCAGATCATACCGACACTCACAAGGGGACACAAGACAGACTACCACACCAAACCGGGGAGGACACTAAGACACAAACACGAGTAGACAAGACAGAAACCACCCAAACCATCACAGATTATACATTGCTTCACTAGATGCAATTACAATTGTTGTTGATGTCAATTACATTTTTTTTGTATTTTTGCCTTCAATGATGGACATTGACTGTAATCAGCTGTCCAGTTATCATTACAACTCGGACGCAGATACGGGAAGTCCCACATGACGTGGACGTGGCATCGGAGATTTGATAGTCACCCAATCAGGTGAAGGGAAACTTTAGGATTTTGGGGATCTGCTGTGTAGTCTACTACTGTAAAACACAAATTAGGGTGGTGCCGTCTCCTTATTAACAGGCTGCAGAATCTGTACTTGTGTGATTAGACAACTCATTCAGCCTTTTACTATCACTTTATTTTTAATTACAACTGTTGAATTAGACGTAGGAGAAGAGACTTGATAGAGTCTAGACAGAGTGGTGTGAATCTTCCAAATAAGCACTTGTCTTGTCAATGAAAGGTCTGTCTGTGTGTGTGTGTGTGTGTGTGTGTGTGTGTGTGTGTCAGGTCTTTATGTCTGTGTGCTTGATTTTGTTTGAATGTCTAAGTGCACTTGTGTGTGTGTGTGTGTGTGTGTGTGTGTGTGTGTGTGTGTGTTTGCAGGCTGCAGATGCGTATTGGTTTGTGTGTGTGTGTGTGCGTGGAGTAGATGTTCTCCCTGGGTGTGATTTAATGGCTGCAGGGGTAAATTAAATCATTTCTCAAGGCCTCTCCTGTCCAGTGTGTCACACAGAAAGATGACGCTGTTCATGCAACCTCATCTTCACACAAAACACTGTTGAAGCAGAGAAGAGGAGACACTAACTAAGGTATCGGATCAAACTGAAAAATTAAATACAATATGTAAATCATCTAGCTGGTCCACGATCATTCGTCGTATTTACAATTTTTTTTGTCAGATATCCTGCACAGAATATTCAAAGGTGGTTTTCTGGCGTATCTCGACAAGTAGCACCTAAACTAACAAAGTTGTGAGCACAGATTTTCAGAGTAAAAGTGTTATTTTGTTTTCTTTTAGTCACACCCAGTTTTACGTGTTGCTGTCGTCAAAACGGTGTTAATTTTTTGGCAGTTTGCCATCTGTCTTTAGTTCTTTCTGTCAGGGCTAATTTAATTTAATTATTATGAATTAATTATAATTATGAATGTTGCTTAAAGTTAACTTCATCATTCTAAGTAACTGCTAATCACTGCTGGGCTAACTTTTCTGTATTTGACTCTTTATACTTTTACTCTTGTGCATTATGTGGATATTTTCTAAATCATCAATGCAATGGTGATGGTACAGTGGATATGACACATGCCTTTGGAGTGCAAGACCAGCGTTCGATTCCTACCGCGATGCATCAGCCAGTGTGTCCCTGGGCAAGACACTTCACCCCTAGTTGCTCCAGCGGTGTGCAGCCTCTGACATACTGCATGTATAGCAATAGTAAGCCACTTTGGATAAAAGTGTCAGCTAAATGACATTGAATCAATGTTTTATAGTTCCTATGGGGACTTAATATTGATCTGGGATAGGTTTTCTTCTGTCTGGCATGAGGGACAATTTAACAAAGTTGGTACTTTTGTGAATCCATTTTTTGTAGTATTGGTTCATGTTTACAGTGTATTAGGTCTAACTTGTTTTTGGGGCGTTTTATCTTTGAGTGAGCGTAGAATAGTTTTATGAGTCAAATGCAAGAATTAATCAGTTGGTGAAGAGACTTCATGATGAGTAAATAAACTAATTTGTGTTGTTATTCCCTGTCTGCATGATCAAATTCTTACCAACTACAGTTGGACATTACTGGACATTACTGAAAATGCCAGCCACCCCCTGCACACCATCATCAGCACCCAGATTTAGTTGTCTTTATACTGTCTTTTTATCTATTTTTTATTTCTTTTTTCTTGCTAAAACTGCTGCTGGAACTTTCAATTTCCTCGCAGGAGTCATCCCAAAAGGATTAATATAAAGAGAAGTCTAGGTCTAAGTCTAAGTCACAGGGCTTGTTGTTTGAGATGCAGCTGAAGTATTTAGTAGCATTTCATGGAGAACAGCAACGCTGAGCACTGACACTAGCTGTGGTTAGATAGATGGACCCCTGTCGTGCCATAAATCACATTCTTATTAACCCGTGGGCAAGTGAACGTAAAGTCGCATGGGGAGCCTTTTTCACTTTTAGCCTTCAGCTTGCACTCAGGGTCGGATTATGCCCAGCATTCACAGCAGCGCTATATATATTATATATTATATTATATATAAAACAGGTTTGGATGCTTGTGTGCATGCATGACCATCAAGTATATCTATGTTAATAAAGTCATAGCTTATTTGCTACTTATTGTTATTTTCCACTTATTTGAAATTTCTAACAATGTTTTTATTGATTTACTTACTAGAAAACTTCTATTTCACAACCCCGACCCCCGACCCAGCCCACACAGTTTCTCTCCTAACATCTGTTATAGTTAGTATGTTTGCAGCAATTAAAAATGTCTCCCAATTAAAATTCCTAAATCATGTACTGTATGTAGATAATTGTCCTGCTGTTGCTCAGAATTTTGTGTACAAAAAAACTAACATACTGTATCTTATCACTGATTTTTTAAAGATTATTTTGGGGCTACTATACATACTACTATACTAAGAGCCAAAAAAATAAAATAAATAAAAAGACAGGAAGCTAATTACATGACGATTTCATATACAGTACACAAAACAACAATGGTACCACTAGCAAAGTCATGATATGCATAAATAACAAAAACATGTGTTCATAACAATAGATTTAGTTTGGTGCACCAAACCAAATCTACTGTTATGAACAGCAACATCTGTGCTAGTTTGGGTGGTGTCATCTAGTTTGACACCAACAGGTAAACTAGGTCTCTACCCTATGTAAGTGAAGGTGTTGACGTATGAAAGCATCAAACATGTATTTTAGATAATAGAGATGAGAGTATATCCAGCTGCTCCTGTTAAAGTGTCTGTCGTCATCAAGCAAGACGTCTAACAGCTACTAGAACTATTCAATTCAGGGTGTCCAGTTGACACATGGTTCTTTATGATTTTGTCAACTCTTTACTTATTTTATTTGCTGATCTTTTATCAGATGCCAACACTCTTTCTCGGGGGACTTTTCCCTCCAGCTTTCCTGAAGCACTGACACCCTGAAGAAGTTTGGGTTCTTAGTTCCTCAGCTCTATATAAGATGCACTAGAAGTTTCATCATGAAATAGCCATCTAAATAAAAACTTTTAACTTTGTGCCAGAAGAGTGACTTGAATCAGATACAACCCTGATTCTCCTTTTTTGTAACTTTCGGGAGAGCACCTTCACTATTTGTGTGAAATTCCAAGCACTGCAGACATTTTCTCTTCTAAAAACCCCCTCCAGCTTTCCTATCGTAGCTATTAATGCCAAAATGTCAATTCTGTCCACGCAAATTTCACAGACACCCAGAAAATGTAGTACAGACAAGCTCCTAAAG
>CM049388.1:934651-997151 GCA_026937815.1 Etheostoma perlongum | reverse complement strand
CATGTTCTTCTACACAGACACGTATTCCAACGATGACAGACACGTTTTTATTTCAGGCACGCATGCACACAGACACGAGAACACACATGCTTTTACACAGACACGCACACACACGCACGCACACACGCATGCACACAGACACGCACGCACACACGCATGCACACAGACACGCACGCACACACGCACGCACGCATGCACACAGCCACGCACACACGCATGCACGCATGCACACAGACACGCACGCACACACACATGCACACAGACACGCACGCACACACGCACGCACGCATACACACAGACACGCACGCACACACGCATGCACACAGACACGCACGCACACACGCATGCACGCATGCACACAGACACGCACGCACACACGCACACACGCACGCACGCACACACGCACGCACGCATACACACAGACACGCACACACGCATGCACGCATGCACACAGACACGTACGCACACACGCACGCAGGTATTTCTGTATTTCTGATTTATTTGAGACTTTTTTAAATTCTTACTGTAATACATGTGTCCAGAAACCTCATGCAAGCAGGCATTTGTCTATCTTATCTGCACACTGTATGCTCTCTGCCTCAGGTGTGAAAGGGGCTGGTCTGCTGTTCAGAGACATTAAGATTGTGTGCGGAGGAGTTGAGGGCTCTTTGTGGGCCAGGAAAAGGTAAATGTCACCTTCCCTTTGGGGTTGCTGCTCTCCGACTGGCGTTGCACTGAAGAGGGAGTGCTGACAGTTTAACAGTCTGTAAAGGTTAAAAATGTAAGTCTGTTCTCTTTGTCTCTCGTTATCTCTTCACCTTTTATTCTGCACTCTCCTTGTATGTCACCAACCCTCATGGTCACTCTGACCTTCTTGGCAAATCACAACATGTGGAAAACATTTTTAAAACAGATTCACTTCCTCCACTCCATCACACCTGGCAAGGATAAAATGGGAAATGATAGTGTTGCAGCAGCAAAATCAGTCACACAGCACAGAATATACATATAGTGAAATCTAGGATACAATATACATACATACAATATACATTGAATAATAATAGGATAAAATACAAGAACAAATATTTGAATATATACAAGTTGGGAATACAAAAATGTGCAACTGCTTAAATAGTAATGATGAATATTTAGATAAAGCTATTGTGCAGTACAAGCATAAGGAGAGGCAGCTACTGGCCGTAAGGCCTTTTTTTCTCAAGTGAAGGTGTTTACATGCACAGGAACGCCACAGCTGAGTATTTGGGTTCACCGTGGGGCCTCGGCTGCAGATAAAACGCCACAGATCGTCCACCACCTGCTACACTCTCTGATGACAGTATGTGATGTTTACCTCTAATACAGGGAGAAATAATCATTCTGCTAGTAATTCACCCATGCAGCTTGAGCACGGAAAATAAATAACAAACAGATTTTTAACATTGAGCCAGAAATCTTAACCAGTGTACCCGTGGTCTGTGGATGAGAATTATGAGGGGAATTCTTATTGCATGAAAACATAGGTGGGGTTTTTTCGTTACCAGTTTTGCTTCATGATGTGTTTAGGAATGGTTATTTATTTAGGAATGGTTATTTAAGTATTTTCCTTCTTATCTGACCTTTTGGGATTTCATGGCATTAGTGTGATAAAAATGCAACTGGAAAAAATAGAAGAAATGTCTTTTTACAACACAAACACGGCAGAAAATACATAAAAAAGAGGAAATAGTCTTACATCGAATATGTCCAGTGAAATAGCCAAGGTTGTTGGTATGTGTATTTAATTTGCATTGAACACTGAAAACCTGGATTTAAGTGTGTGAAAAAGCTTTGTGAAGGTTACCAACCTGTGAAATTGTTCAGTCATTATTAAAATATGACTGGATTATTACCGAAATAATAACATTCATTTTTCAGGTGTGTACACCTCAATTACTCACTGAACATCTGTTGTGTGGCGCTCCTTGACTCTGTTTTCTGTTCAATCATGAGAATAACGAGAGCAAGACAAAGTGTGCAGATCATTTCATTTACACTTGATCCCCCTACACACACACACACACACACACACACACACACACACACACACACACACACACACACACACACACACACACACCAGATTGTTTTAGTGGTGTTGATTTGTTTTTCTTATTTTAGAATTCAACTTCCTCCCCTTCCTTCCTGATCCAGAACTCATTTCCTGACACTTAGTCCACCAGGACCTCTGTGTACATTTGTCCATTTGTGTGTGTGTGTGTGTTTGTGTGTGTGTGTGTGTGTGTGTTTGACCATAGCATTGCATGATGCTCAGAGGTTTTATTCCAGACAGATGAGGTGTTTATCCGACCTCAGCAGTAAACTCAAAGACAATTCACTTTGTGGGTATCAAAGAGAATTTGTGCGTTGTTGTTATTATATCATGCTATATTTATATATTCAGTATCTGCGCTCCATTGCCTAATATAGGCTTACCATAAAGGCTAATAGTATGATATATTTTTAATTTTTTATCTCTATAAAGTCTAATCTCTATAAAGTCTAACATGGCCTTGTGTTGCTTTTGGAAAAGGAGCGAAGATGTCTCTGCGGAGGGATAATTCTCTTCTATAAATCCTCATTTTGCTCTGGGTCCTCCTACTGTATAATTCAATTTCAAGTCAATGTGCTTTAATGACATAAAGGTAAAGCACAATTTTCCCAAAGCATCAACGTAAAATATTATCGCACGAGTGTGTGTTTGTCCGTCCATCATGCTGATTCTTGTAACGTCATCTGTGTCCTAATATTGAGTTTTCTGAACTACCACTCCTGATGTTAATGTCAGGCCCAGAGTACACAACATCAACCATAGTTATGGCCTGATCTGATAGTGAATGGGAATAAAATTTGTTTTATAATGTGGAAAACAAATGACTCTGTTAGGGACTCTCTTGTTAATTTGACTGTGGCGCTTTGGACAACACTAGAGTTAACACGGGTACAGGTTGTAACTTACACAACTAACACACAACAGTCCCACAGTCAAATTCACGATCAACAATCAAAGAGGAAAAGTGGTGCTGAACACACCTCAAGACTTTTTACACAACAGTCACAAGGAGTCTTTTGTCAGACGTAGACACAGGATGCCATTTTTAGCATTTGAACAAATGATCGATGCTTGTCGTTTGTCTGGTGAAGACAGTGTCTGTCTGCACGTCCTCTGTCTCTGCATTGCTCCATTCAGAATCCATCTGGCTTCTTCCACCTCCTTCCCCACTTTTCACTTCCTTCGTAATAGGATTCATAGATCCAGCCACATGTCCTATTCAATTCAGACAATGGGGGACCCTCAACACCCACCAGGAGGAAATAAGGAGTCTAAAGCAAATAGAACTTTCTGACTTCCTCTTGTCAGCGTGTGTGTGTGCGTGTGTGTGTGTGTGTGTGTGTGTGTGTGTGTGTGTGTGTGTGTGTGTGTGTGTGTGTGTGTGTGTGTGAGACAACTCTCTCTCACACAAGAAGGCCCCAGTACCCTATGATATCATCACGGGTGACTGCCCATTATGACAAATGTGAGGAGACAGGCTATAATGAGAAACATTGTTGGAAGAGGGGAAAAAGATGGCCAACTGAATGTGTCTTTGTGTGAGGAAAAAAATAACAAGTACAAGTGAGAAAAGAGAGAAAAAAAAGAAATTACAGGATGAGAAAGTCCCTTAAAAATTCTAGCAACAGGCTCCTCATAATGACTTTCACTTCCCCTCATCTTCTCCCCATGTGCTCATATCAACCCTGTAACTCACCAGAACTAATATCTAGACAACTCAGAGAGAAGGTGGAGTATTTCTGGGCTCCCTGACTTCCAATTATAAGTCCATTTGGTCACGGATATTTGAGGAGCGAGAGCAGAGAGAAAAAGGGAAAGAGACAGAGAGAGAGAGAGAGAGAGTGAGATTGGAATATTTTTCCAATAATATGTTCCTCTCGCCATCATCACTCTCACCCTCCGATCAATTTCCCATTCCATAACCTTGGAAACTCTTCAGGGTCACGCCAGATCAATGAGTGCTCTCTCATGAAAAACGGAATAATTAACCAAACTCTATGGATCAGAAAGATTGGGCTTGGTCATGATTTATTCATGTATTTCTTATTTTATTGAGGCAGCGCTGCTTAATAGAGCTGTAACGAATGAGATGGATGCTGACGGCTTAAAAAAAATAGAGAGAGAGAGAGAGAGAGAGAGAGAGATAAAAGGAGAGGAGAGAACGGCTGTCAGGGTTGATTGAGTCAAATGGACAGATGGAAAGACGAGATGGATGTTACAGTCTCCATCTGCACTGCAGAATTATAGTATATGATTGAGTCACCAAAGCCACTCATTTATTTATACCTCTGTTTTCTCAACTTAATGTCAGACAAATACATGTTTAATCTTAGCTTGTTAACAGATAGGAGGTAACACAAGAATAAACAGTTACAGATAAATAATAAAAACAGATAAAACCCAAGAATAAAAGTTACAGTGCAGTATAAAAAATGTAATATTAAAGGTCTTCAGCCTTGATTTAAAAGAACTGAGAGTAGTAGCGGATCTGCAGGTTTCTGGGAGTCTGTTCCAGATATGAGGAGCAGAGAAACTGAATGCTGCTTCCCTCTGTTTGGTTCTGACTCTGGGGACAGAAAGCAGACCTGTCCCAGATGACCTGAGAGGTCTGGGGGGGAATCCACTCTCTTGGTCTTAGTGAGGACTGGAGGGATGTGATCCACCCTCTTGGTCTTAGTGAGGACTGGAGTGATGTGATCCAGTCTCTTGGTCTTAGTGAGGACTGAAGGGATGTGATCCACCCTCTTGGTCTTAGTGAGGACTGGAGGGATGTGATCCAGTCTCTTGGTCTTAGTGAGGACTGGATGTGATCCAGTCTCTTGGTCTTATGTGATCCACCCTTGGTCTTAGTGAGGACTGGAGTGATGTGATCCAGTCTCTTGGTCTTAGTGAGGACTGGAGTGATGTGATCCAGTCTCTTGGTCTTAGTGAGGACTGGAGTGATGTGATCCAGTCTCTTGGTCTTAGTGAGGACTGGAGTGATGTGATCCAGTCTCTTGGTCTTAGTGAGGACTGGAGTGATGTGATCCAGTCTCTTGGTCTTAGTGAGGACTGGAGTGATGTGATCCAGTCTCTTGGTCTCTCTTGTGAGGACTGGAGGACTGATGTGATCCAGTCTCTTGGTCTTAGTGAGGACTGGAGTGATGTGATCCAGTCTCTTGGTCTTAGTGAGGACTGGAGTGATGTGATCCAGTCTCTTGGTCTTAGTGAGGACTGGAGTGATGTGATCCAGTCTCTTGGTCTTAGTGAGGACTGATGCAGGCCTGCTGCTGCTGCTCCAGCGACCATGTTGTTGGCCAATAGCGGTTAGCAGCATCTTGACTACTTGGACGCCCAGAAGTGACATTGACGCTTAATTTGTGTACAAAGAAAAATGTATACTTTAATAAAATTAAAGATAGGCCAACTTTGCCAAAAAAGTGAGTAAACTCCTATTTTCATTCTTCCGATTTTGATATTTTATTCCATTACATTTATTAAGCTGATGCTTGAATCCAAAGTGATTTACAAAAAGTGCTTTCAATCGTGTGGGTACAATAAGACGGTTCTCATTCCCAGGTGGATGCCGATGCTTTGTCAGGGCCCTCGGCGTCTGTTACCATACCGACGCACAAGGCACCCTTTGGTGCAGCAGGCTAACTCTAATGTAAACCCATCGGCGCCATCATTTACGTCATTGATGTCACACAAATTAAAAGGTGTCACAAGGATGCAGCTATTGGACCATTGATAATAAATACAGACATGCATTTACTTACATATCAATTAATTGCTCTATAAATCACTCCCCTAGTAAACAAATAGTCCTTTAAATATCTTCTTATATGTTCTAAAGTGAAACAAAACGTCTGTTAACATGTCAGAGACGTCTTCATGCGGTCACACACAATCCTTCTTAATTTCCTCCTGTCAGATGCATTTTTTTCATGTTTTCTTGTGCATGCCTGACTTCCTCTGACACGAGCAGGAACAGGGATCCATGTTCACTGTTAGTTTCCTCCTGAGGAGACCCATGGATGATCACACAGATGACTAACACTAACCTGTATTGATCAGAGTCGAGACAAGGCCCTTTAACGTGCTCTTACAGACAGGAGGGCGTTGTGTGCCAGATATAATTATGGTCTGGACTCACTGTCGACAGCTTTTTACACACAGGAGGCCTTTTCTTTGCACTTCACTGACGCATATCTTATTTAAAAGGAATAATAGAATATGTAGCAGGCACAGCTATTTGTGTTGACTTGTGCATCTCGTCTTGTTACCACCACACACGCAAAATAGCGACTTACCTGCAGAATTGACTATTTGACCGCAGCCAGAGTGGGCTTCCCTTGAGGGAAACACAGACATGAAAATGTAAACTGCAAATAAACTCCACATTAACACAGGTCAGTAGTCCATGTGTTAACGCTTCAGACAAAGGGAGAGATCAAATGCCCATTCAGACATACGTTGGGAGTGTTTGAAACCCACTTTCTGGTCTCAGAAATAACGGAGCAACACCAAATGTATACAGACTTGGTTTTCTGGTTTTGCTTTGGCGATTCTAACATTTTAGAAGAAGGCGAACACTATGAGTAGCTGACCAGACGGAGAGTAGTCGAGGATTTCATTCTTCCAATGAGATGAGTGAGACAGTACCGAAGGAGAAGGTGGGCTCTGATAAAAGACAGCGAGATTAGGAGTTATGGATTTGAAAGTAATCATGTATTAAATCATATAAATCCGTAAATTCTGTGCAATGTTGATTTAAAGTAGAAAAATAGTAAATGGACTATTTTATGGGTCACTTCCTATGTATGTATTTGGGTCAGTTAGGTAGTAGTCTGATGATATCTGACAGTTTAAAGTGTGTATTAATACTAGTTAGGTACTAGTCTGATGATATCTGACTGTTTAAAGTGTGTATTAATACTAGTTAGGTAGTAGTCTGATGATATCTGACTGTTTAAAGTGTGTATTAATACTAGTTAGGTAGTAGTCTGATGATATCTGACTGTTTAAAGCGTGTATTAATACTAGTTAGGTAGTAGTCTGATGATATCTGATTGTTTAAAGCGTGTATTAATACTAGTTAGGTAGTAGTCTGATGATATCTGATTGTTTAAAGCGTGTATTAATACTAGTTAGGTAGTAGTCTGATGATATCTGATTGTTTAAAGTCAGTGTATTAATACTAGTTAGTTAGGTAGTAGTCAGATGATATCTGATTGTTTAAAGCGTGTATTAATACTAGTTAGGTAGTAGTCTGATGATATCTGATTGTTTAAAGCGTGTATTAATACTAGTTAGGTAGTAGTCAGATGATATCTGACTGTTTAAAGCGTGTATTAATACTAGTTAGGTAGTAGTCAGATGATATCTGACAGTTTAAAGCGTGTATTAATACTAGTTAGGTAGTAGTCTGATGATATCTGACTGTTTAAAGCGTGTATTAATACTAGTTAGGTAGTAGTCTGATGATATCTGACTGTAAAGTGATCAGTCACGTGATGCTGGGAGTATTTTGGTGGGCTCGGGATAGGATGGGGGCGACTTCTGATTCCTGTGTCACCCTCTCCTCTAGTGCACTTTAAAGCAAACCGAAACCCACGAGTTTGGTAGTTTGGTCCATATCAGAGATCAAATCCGCATTCACCCCCCCCAAACCAACCACAGTATCCCCCGAAATGCTTCCGGGTTCGGTTAAAACAGACCACCCTTAAGAAACCGGCTTTTTCTGCAAACCTCCATTGCAAAGGCCACATAACAAATGGCAACAACAACGAGTACAGACACAGGCAACTATTTGGTGATGATGGATACACAAAGGCACATTTAATATTCATCACAGCTACGGGGGGTTTACTACTCGTCTCTAGAGTACTCCTAATTCTTAAACACCATTGTAAAGATGATAATATATATTACAATCTCTCTCCCACACACACACACACACACACACAGTTTTACAGCCTGCAGGGACCATCATAATGCATCATAAGAGCAAAAGGAGAATTCCCTAAAGCAAACTGAAATAAACGCCATAGTAGCCCACACTAAATCATCCGTTAGCGCTGGTGGTTTGCCAAACTGTGTAGAAAAGGAGTGCACAGTAAGAAAACAGGGAATGATTGTGTGCTGTGGAAAATAGTTCACTTTTTATGAAAAATGGCCCGTTCTTGTGTCATACACGCATCCATTTGAATGGAATTGGTCGGCTGTCAGTAAGAGTTGTTTGGACATGAAGTTTGACCATTTCTAAATTTTTGATTTCTACAAATATGTTAGTAAGTCTACGGAAGCTGTGATCAAGGCAAGGCAGCTTTATTTGTATAGCATATTTTAGCAACAGGGCAATTCAAAGTGCTTTACATAAAATTAATTAAAATACAAGAATAAACGTTACAGTGCAGTATCTATTCATGTAATTTTGATCTTACCCTTGCTGACTGTCCTACAATGTCAGCAATGCAACTTCAGTATAAGATGTGAATAATTATTTAAAGAAAGGCAACATCAAAAAGAAAGGTCTCGGCTTTGATTTAGAAGAGCTGAGAGTAGCAGCGGTAAGACAAACGTGAAAAACACCAAACATTGATTTAGAAATATGATACAGTGAAAAACAAACCACAGATGATTCGCTTCAGATTATGGCTGCAACTAATGCTTATTTTACTACAGATTATTTTTGGGGTTTTTAACTTTTAAAATGTGAGAGATCTCCATAAGCCTACAGTGACACCTTAACAATAGTTGGTTTCTTCTTGTCAACAGTCCAAATCTCTATAAAAAAGAGAAAATGGTTTCCAGTGGTTGACAATTAATTGTTTTGTTGATTGCCAAAACGTGAAAAAAATTAATCAGTATTGAAATAATTTCATCTAAAATGAGCTAATGTAATCACATCTTTCAGAGTAGAATAGTAAAATTGTTGGATAGCAACTGGATAACAAAAACAATGAGTATATTACAGAAATAATGAAATATAACCTAATGCAAAATACAGTATATGCACTGATGTGCAGTCACAGTACATGTGAATGCTTCCTCAATAGGTGGCTTATAAAGGCATATGAGAAAACTTTAATTATGAAAAATAAAGCGTTATTTATAAAATAAAATATCAAAAGCAGTATTGTACAGATCTTACCTGAAAGGGAAGCAGCCCCTCATTGCTCCGTTAATTCCTCCTTGCAAACAAAGATCTTAGTTTGGAGAGGAAGAACTGTAATAAAAAGAGGTTAGATGAAGGACAGGTATATGGGGAATACTAGAGAATGAGATCAGGGATTGTAATTATTGTGTCTGAGAGGAGGGAGGAGAACAAAGGTGAAAACAATCAATGAAAGATAGATGAAGGGAAAGACAAATGAAAAGTGACAGAGGGGATGAGGGAAAGATGGTTGATTGGCTCCTATTACTGTATTCATGGTAACAACCCTCCATACTGTACATAAAAGGGCTGTGTATGTGTGTGTGTATAATCTAAGGTATTTTATTATAAAATCTACTTATTACTGTTTGAAATCGTCCAACTCTTATTTATCAGGGTAATCCTGACTGGACCGCATGATAATGTCCAGCTGCAGCTTACTTCACTTTGATGTAGTCTGGCCATATATACGTATACATACAGTATATACTGCATGTGTTTTTGTAACAAGATGATGAAAATAAAAGCAAACCAGAGAAGATTAACAATTGTTTTTCGCTTGCTTTCAATAAAAAGGATCAGCCAGTCTTACCCTAGTTCGAGGCTTTTTCTAAGGCTGAATTCAAAGTGATGTCAAGCCCAATGTCGAAGGAGTTAAGACTTGTTCTGACTACTGACCTCAGGACAGCACTACACATACATCATATCCTACACATGATGCAAATAACACCATTTCCTTCACTAGTCTGCCACACATTCTTGCCATAATTAAAGCATAAAGGGTCGTAAGAAAGTTCAAAACAAGCATCCTGCGTCACCAAAAACACCACCACTCTCCCATTAATGCACAACTGACATTCAATTTCTTGCAGCAGAGCTTCACCTTGGCTGTCTGTTCCGATGGCAGTGGGATGGATGGGAAGCCGGTGAGGGATCTTTGCACTAGTGACTACTACTGGATACATATCGGCACAAAACATCAGTGAGAAGCAGGCCAACATGTTGCTATCAGTATCAAAATACACACTTATCTAAACCTACCTTATAATACTGTTTTTGAAAAGTACAACTGATTGACAACTAAAGACCCAATCACAATGTTTGTTTACCTTAACAATATACACTCACCGGCCACTTTATTAGGTACCCCATGCTAGTAACGGGTTGGACCCCCTTTTGCCTTCAGAACTGCCTCAATTCTTCGTGGCATAGATTCAACAAGGTGCTGGAAGCATTCCTCAGGGAGTTTGGTCCATATTGACATGATGGCATCACACAGTTGCCGCAGATTTGTCGGCTGCACATCCATGATGCGAATCTCCCGTTCCACCACATCCCAAAGATGCTCTATTGGATTGAGATCTGGTGACTGTGGAGGCCATTTGAGTACAGCGAACTCATTGTCATGTTCAAGAAACCAGTCTGAGATGATTCCAGCTTTATGACATGGCGCATTATCCTGCTGAAAGTAGCCATCAGAAGTTGGGTACATTGTGGTCATAAAGGGATGGACATGGTCAGCAACAATACTCAGGTAAGCTGTGGCGTTGCAACGATGGTCAATTGGTACCAAGGGGCCCAAAGAGTGCCAAGAAAATATTCCCCACACCATGACACCACCACCACCAGCCTGAACCGTTGATACAAGGCAGGATGGATCCATGCTTTCATGTTGTAGACGCCAAATTCTGACCCTACCATCCGAACGTCGCAGCAGAAATCGAGACTCATCAGACCAGGCAACGTTTTTCCAATCTTCTATTGTCCATTTCGATGAGCTTGTGCAAATTGTAGCCTCAGTTTCCTGTTCTTAGCTGAAAGGAGTGGCACCCGGTGTGGTCTTCTGCTGCTGTAGCCCATCTGCCTCAAAGTTCGACGTACTGTGCGTTCAGAGATGCTCTTCTGCCCACCTTGGTTGTAACGGGTGGTAATTTGAGTCACTGTTGCCCTTCTATCAGCTCGAACCAGTCTGGCCATTCTCCTCTGACCTCTGGCATCAACAAGGCATTTCCGCCCACAGAACTGCCGCTCACTGGATGTTTTTTCTTTTTCGGACCATTCTCTGTAAACCCTAGAGATGGTTGTGGGTGAAAATCCCAGTAGATTAGCAGTTTCTGAAATACTCAGACCAGCCCTTCTGGCACCAACAATCATGCCACGTTCAAAGTCACTCAAATCACCTTTCTTCCCCATACTGATGCTCGGTTTGAACTGCAGGAGATTGTCTTGACCATGTCTACATGCCTAAATTGTTGTGATTGGCCTTAAGCAGTTGGACAGGTGTACCTAATAAAGTGGCCGGTGAGTGTATATATACTGTAGATAGATATTCACTCTTATCTCATTCATCTAAAATACATTTTTTATGCTTTCATGTCAACAGTTTCACTAACATTAGTTTAGAGACCTATTTTACCTGCTGGGCCACAGACTTAACCCTCATGTTGTCTTCATGTTGTCCTCATGTTGTCCTCATGTTGTCTTCATGTTGTCCTCATGTTGTCCTCATGTTGCCCTCATGTTGTCCTCATGTTGTTTTCATGTTGTCCTCATGTTGCCCTCATGTTGCCCTCATGTTGTCCTCATGTTGTCCTCATGTTGTCCTCATGTTGCCCTCATGTTGCCCTCATGTTGTCCTCATGTTGTCCTCATGTTGCCCTCATGTTGTCCTCATGTTGTCCTCATGTTGCCCTCATGTTGCCCTCATGTTGCCCTCATGTTGTCCTCATGTTGTCTTCATGTTGTCCTCATGTTGTCTTCATGTTGTCCTCATGTTGTCCTCATGCTGTCCTCATGTTGTCCTCATGTTGTCCTATATCAATGTCCTTTTTAATTCCCCAAAATAACATGATTGATTCCACCCAATGCTCTTTGCCAAGTACAAATCTCTACTTTCATTAATTTTGGGGCGTCTTATTCAATTTTATAGCATTGTAAAACAAATGGAAGTGTTTTTGAAATAGTATTGAGTAAAAGTTGACATATTCCAGTCTGTGATTATCATCAACATCCATTCCTTTAATTTTAGTCTTAATAATTCCTAATTTCTGCTTTTCTAACTCAAACATTAGGTATAATTTCCTATAAATGAGCTTTATTGACCATAAATTCCAAAAATAACTGTAAAACTAAAGTTAATAACTTAGTGTCAGCATCAAAAGTGTTGAAAAAGGGACACAAATGTAAGAAAAAGATCAATAAAGTGACAACAAAAGTGTTGATTTTCTATTTTGACAGGAAGACAACACGAGGGTTAATAAAATGACACCACCCTAACGAGCCTGGGTTAGTCTGACTGGAGGTGAGATGGTGCCGCTGGTACAGTAGATTTGGTTTATCAAAGACAAGCAAAGGAACACAGTGTGAAAATAAGCACAGCAGAAACGCCAGATAGACCCGAGCAAAGATTCAAAGAACATGGGGAGTAAGGAAGAATAGATTTTTGTTAAAAACAAAGAAATGATACCAAGCAAAGTATGAACGCAATCAAGTAAATTCTGTTGAGACCTGGCCTCTTGTCTCATAACATCTCTTTATTTTAGTTTTTATTTGCATACAGACAGGAACTGCTGCTGAAAATCTACAATAGTATACAAGAGCCATGTAGCCATTGTCTCCGGGTGGCCCGACCCAAATGCTAGTTTGTCTTTTCTGTCCACAATGTGTCTTTACTATACATACATAACCCCAGAGTGTGTCCTTTGACTTTATGAATACAATCTATAATCCATAAATATATCTACCTTTTGTCCAACATTATTCTATGTACTGCTTAATTGCCAACAGTCCAACTTCCATAATAAAGATAGCTCTTAGATTTTTTTTTTATTCAAACACGTTTTTCAGGTCCTGCTGACAGCTGTCATGTTCAAACCATGCAACACATGTATGTCTGTGCTCAGGACTGTATTGAATGTGTCCAGGTCTTTATTGCATGTGTATCCATGCATTTATATTTATGTATCTTGTCACAGATGGCGGGTATGCACAGTCACTCCCTGCTATCAACCCCGCATACAAGATCTCTTATTTATTTATTTTTTAAATAGAAATACGCAGTTAAATGCCTTATGCGTACTTCAGTGTTTTATCATTTTTATGTCCAGTGTCCATGTGTGAGTTTTCCTTTATAGCCTCACAAATGTTCACATTCAGTGTGTGGATTCTGGTCACGGCCTCTGGATCACACACAATGATTTGGTTTGTGTCCTTGCGCATTCACAGTTTTTCAATGTCCCTGTATTTCTTCCTCAGGATGGAAACCTGGTCCCTGAACAACACAGGGTCCAGCCTCATCTGGGAGTGCACCAGGGGCATGAAGCCCAGCCAGTGACTGAAGGCGTTCATGCAGGTCTGTCGCTGGGCGAAGTGGTCTGGGTCGGCCCACCGAGACGACTTGGAGCCCTTGGTTTAGAGAAACAGAGAGACGGTGAAGATAAATGTAAGGGCTCAATCAACACAGCTGTTTAGGTCATAATGTATGCAATAATAATTTAAAAGAATTGACAATAATCATGACTGTGTCACAAATACCTGCAATAACAGAACTGTCATATTTAATAATACACCATGTAAAACCATTTGAAAGAAATATTACAGTGCAGCACAGGAAAAATGAAAGAATTAGGAATATATAAACACATGCTGAAGGCCGGGTCACACCAGGAAGTGGATCAGCACAAAAATACTGAAATGGTTCTTGAAGCTTGGTGATCCATGGGCTGCAACACAGCTTATAAACTACAATAGCTTCCTCAATCATGGACCATTCAAAGGCAAACAATTGCAAGTTCACAAAGGTTGACATCGAACATGTTAAAAAACAACTTTACTGTGACTTTGTCCATTAATCGTGGGGTTGATGGTTCGATCCTTGGCTCATCCCGTCTGAACCACTGAACCCCAAACTGCCTTTAACCGCCCGTCCCTGGCCATTGATATGCGAGTGTGTCCTATCCAGGTTGAAAAGTGCTATAATCAATTTATCATTTTACCATTAGCAACGAGCTAAAAAAGGAGATCTATGCGTAAGTGTTACTGAGTCTGGATGGCATCGCTGCTTGTCTGACTTCTGTGCATTTGCAGAGACACTTGGTTACTTCAGGCCGTCTGTTGTTTTTGTTGGTGGAGTTTCAATTTCGACTTTATACTTTTATACATTACAAGCCAGGAGGAGGGGCAGCATCCAGCAGTGCTATGAAGTATCTGAGCCACCCGGCTTTCATTTCCTCTCTGTGGACGGTCTTGGCTGCCCTGGTTAGATGTCTAAATGATTGAATACAAATGCTTTATTTGTCTCCCTAGAAAGAATAACTTTGAGTGTAGCAACAAACTTAAAACAACTTTTTTGACGTCGTCCCACAGAATATGATGCCTTATAGCTCATCAACACACAAGGAACAGCGGCGTGCTGACTCATTCCTCAGCATCATGTGCACTGATGGTGGCCCTCTTGCAGACCAGCAAAGACAGAGAATTCGACGGTTCGGGGTAGTAGGAGCGCCTCCATGCTGATGAAGCCGCTCCTTAACATGGACAGCCTGTCATGACGTAGCAGGAGGTGTAGCTCACAGTAACACACACCACCTGCTCCTCCAGAGAATTCAGGTTCATCATTCTGCAGATGGTCGGTTTAGCTGGTTCAACTCTGTGGGAATCTCCTAAGTAGTAGTTGACACGTCAGCAAACAGCGGCACAGGAAGTCAAACTGGTAGAAAACACATTGTTAAGAAGAACTTTGACAATTTCTGGCTGCAACTAGCAGATTGTGTAATTCACTCTGCCAGTACAGCCATGGGACACATTACCTCAGAGTTTTGCAGAGCCAAAAATATTGCGGCGGATCACAATTTGTGTTCCTATTTTAGAGGCTCTTGCTGTTGGTGGTCCACATGGACAGAAAGTCTGTGGTGGGATGTTTACAACCTTCAATCACCCTATTTCTATGTAAGGGTGGGAATCATCAGACGCCTCCCGATACGATATCATCAAAATACTTATGCCATGATACGATATTATTGCAATTTTAAACATATTGCAATATTCTGCAACATATTGCAATTTATAACCTTCTAATTTTTCCAAATTTCAAATGACGTCCCCAAAAGGAAACTTTGTCAACACGTTTCATCTAAAAAGATAAATTTCTCTGTTTGTTCATCTCACTTCAATGTTATTGCTGCAAAATGGGACAAACTGAGCAACACATACTGTATATAATATATAATAAAAGATCCATACTTGGCGCCTGTGTATAGATACAGTATGCTGTATAGATTTTTTTCCTCCCAACCCTATTTCTATGGGACTCAATGAAGATGTGAGCATGTCAGCTTTGTAAAAACTAGACTGGTGCATGTGATACATCAGCCAATGAGTTTAGTCCTTTCTCCATCCTATCATTAAGGGGATCCATCTGCATCTTCATTAGCCTATCCCCCAGTCTGGATGGGGGTTATGATGTTCAGTTAAAAGACAAAGACATATACTTCAGTAAGTTCCAGCTCCAGTGGGTCACTGAGATATTAGATTATTCACTACAGGTATTGGAACAATGCAGTTGTTGTGTGTTGTTTCCCGTCAGTAGTCAAAGCATTTGACGTGTCCTGCATAGCTGCTGGACGACTCCATGATGCTATTGTCTCCTGCCGCTCTGTGTCCTCAGCTGGTTATCTGAGATGGACAGCAGGGAGGGAGGCTGCTGGGAGATGAGTTGGAGAAGGGGCAGTGGAGGGCAGAAGACCCCTTTGATAAGCTGGGGCATGGCGTTGTGGAGTTGGAGCAGATTCTCTGCTGAGGGTCAGGTAGAATAATGTCTCTATAAAACATTGACTCAGAGAAATGGTTTGGCACATTGAATGAAACATGAATGAAAAATGAATAAATAAATGATAACAAAAAATCAGCCAGAAATATCAGTCATGACTTCTGTTGATAATGACATCTGGCGGTCGAAGTTTCCTAAAAGATTTCACCACTTTGCCTCAAGCAAAGTCACAAATCAGGGGTGAGAAAGGGAGAGGCAGGAACTTAGGATACCCAAACAGGAAGGGAGGAAGAAAGAGAGAGCAAGGGAAGAAGGGAGTAAATCTAGGGTTGCCGTGCTGCCTTCACAATTAAGACATTAATCACGAGACCATGCCGAGTCATCATCCTGCCTATGGTCAGACCATCAATCAGAAGCTGGCCACACACACACACACACACACACACACACACACACACACACACACACACACACACACACACACACACACACACTGTACATATATGGATCTAACAGAGAAGGTCAGGGCTGCATGTAGCCTGAAGCTTCTATGATCATTTAACAGAAATAGGTGAATCCCTTTTTATCTTCTTTTTTATATATATATATATATATATATATATATATATATATATATATATATATATATATATAAAGGAAGTCAAGTCTCTTTACAACATGTTGAAACCACCGCCAAGAACTCTTCCCCTATGTACCCAATGGACCTTTTGACCAATGGCAGCGCTATGGAGTAATGATTCGACGAAGGAGTTTCCATTTTGTTTGTATGCAGCTGACATGACACACGTGGCTGCTGACTGTTTCCCATTATTCCACTGACCATGTGCCAAGAAACATAGAAATGTACAAGCAGAAGACAGGAAAGAAGATGACTGACAAACATGGAGGTGAACATGCACGCTCCAAATATCTAAAGAAATCAGCTCTGCTAATGTTTCATTTAGAAAGACATTCTGAACATTGCAGACACTCTTGTGTCAGAACAGATTCATTTAATTTAATCACCAATTATAATCTTTTTATAGTTATTTTGCTTTTTGTCTTGTGTAGGTGTACATTACATTACATTACATGTAACTTAGCTTTTATCCAAAGCGAATTAGATGTGCTATATACTGACATATATGTCAGAGGGCGCACACGCCTCTGGAGCAACTAGGGGTTGAGTGTCTTGCTCAGGGACACACTGGTTGATGTATCACAGTGGGAATTGAACCCCGGTCTCCCACACCAAAGGTATGTGTCATATCCACGTACGACACGTGTAGGGAGGTTGCTGTGATTATCTTGTCGTGTACAACATGATTAGCTTTGATAGATTAATTTTGAAACCCTAAAACACTGAGCTGACCGACGTTAAATGAAATTTAAATTAAAAAAGACTATTTTTAATGGCCATAATTGAATTGAATTTAATGCTGCTAATGACTGCTATGACATGCCACATATTTAAGATTGATGTGTGCCTTGTATATGGATAATTGCCTACATGGCATTCTTTTTGTAAACCACCACAATAACCTAGAAAACAAGAGTCTAATCTATCAATCCAGACAGTACATGTTCATTAGTATTCATTTATCACATATTACTAGCAGTTCCAGAGTGGTAAAAGGGGAAAGATACAACTATGAAAACATGATCACGGCACGCGAGTTCATGTTCTACACATGATATTTTCCTTTTTATCAAACATGGGTTTTCTGGTTAGCTCATAACACTGATGTCTGTCTAAATAGGACGACCACGGCCGATGAAAGCTCTACCTGGCTCATCATGGTTTCCTTGTACTGCTTCTTCTGTGTGACTTTGATTGGCGGCTGCTTGGTAACGGCCGACACCAGGAAGTTCATCAGGATGTCTTCACAATTAGCCATGCGGTCCACCATGGTCAGCAGGCTGGCAGGGACGTAGCGGGTGAACAGGTAGTGGTAGTATCTGACATACAAACAAACAACAAGGATGAAGTTATTTGCGTGTTTATTTCTTTTATTAAAAGCTGCACTTCTATTCTAATCTGTTTTGTATGGTTGCTGTGTTGCACTCTCAGTCCCCGCCAAGGTCACACACACACACACACACACACACACACACACAGTCTTGTCTCACTATCTTTATGGGGACCAGTCATTGACATAATGCATTCCCTAGCCCCTTACCCTAACCTTAACCATCAAACCTAAATGCCTAACCTGTCCTGTGGTCCTTAGGCCCTGCTCTGAGCATGTGGCCTTCTTTTAAACAGTTTTATAGAACCGAACCAGGTATTTTTAAGGAGATTTTAAGTGTTTCACTAACACCGGGGTCCTCTTGTGCCCGTGCCCTTCGCAGCGCCCATCCAGGGCACTGCGTTCTACCCTAACCTAACCATAACCTAATTCTAACCCTGATCCTAAAACCAGGTCTTAACCCTTACCCTAACCATAACCTAATTCTAACCCTGATCCTAAAACCAGGTCTTAACCCTCAAACAGCCCTTTAACGTTATGGGGACCAGCATTTTGTCCCCACAAAGCTGTCAGGACCCCATAAGTATACTGTATTTCCAGTTTTTGGTCCCCACAAATGTAGTAAAACCTGGTTCACACACACACACACACACACACACACACACACACACACACACACACACGTACACATACTCACTACATGATCACCAAACCATCCCCCTTTGAACTGTCTGCCTCAAAACCTCATTGTTTGTTTCTTTCTCCTTCCCAAGCCACCTCAAAAAATCCCTTCATGTGACCTCATGATCTGTGTGTTGTCCTGTGCATTGTGTTGTTATGTTGTTATGTATTGTATACCACGTTGCTGTCTGCATTAATCCTTTTCGGTAGAGCGTGTGGCGGCGCGTCAAATAGCTGCGGCCCGGAGGCTTGCTCCAACAAAAGCATCATCTCACTGTGTACCTGTACATGTGTGACAAATAAATCTGTATCTGTGTGGTTTTTGTACCTGTGGTAGAAAGCTGCCCCCGTGAGGACCATGGAGTAGTCATTGGTCCATTTGGAGGTGTAGCCCCATCGGGATCTGGGACTATCCCAGTAGTGACTCCTTGCCGGATAACCAACGATACGCTCTGGAAAGCTTTGCCATACAAGAAAGGCAAAATCCACCTGAGGGAGCAGAAAGAAAGGAGAGAAAATAAGAGGTCAATGGAAAATAAAAAGGATGATATCCCTCCTGGTGTCTTCGGGTCTAATCTGACCCCTTTTTTAAAAAGTTTCTGTATCTGAAATTTGGGTTTCTTTCAAATAAATTGTCCAAAAAAGTAACGTGGATGGTTCCCAACAACGCTCCTCACACGTTAAATTAATAATCAGGTCACTGCTGTCATTGGATTTGGGTGTTTTTTGTAAATTTTATAGCATTTGGAGAAAAAAATAATTGGTAAAAGAAATTGTGTGTGACAAATGTAAAAATAATTAAAAATGTCAAAAAAGACAAATGTCAAAATAAAATTAAAAATGTCAAAAAATACAAATGTCAATAAAATTGACTAAAATGTGAACCAATGTGAAAAAAAAGTGACAAAAAAGTGAAAAAATGCCGAACAAAGTGACAAAAATGTAAAAAAAAATGACATATGTAAAAAACAAAGCTTTACAAATGTGGGAAAAAAAACACAAAAATTGCAAAAGGCTCAGAAAAAGTTTTTAAAACGTTGGAAAAGTGACAACAACATCGGGGGAAAGACACAAAAGGGTAAAAAAAGACGACCATAACCTTGATGAAAGTTTTTTTATTTGAAATTTTGACTCAGAAAAACAAACATTTGCAGGTCGGTGGGAAGACAACACGAGGGATATAGTGGGAGAAAATAAAGTCAAGGGGGAAAATTTGGGGAAAAAGGAGAAGATATGGAAGGAGGAAGAAGAAAGTGAGGAAAAAAAAAGCACACAGTAACGTTAAAAGGTTAAACAGCTTTCAGAATTTAAACAGCTTGTGGAGGAGACGACTTATTCACAATAGCTGTGGCATTTAGTCTGCATGGCTGTCATCCAAACTACATCCATTCAACTCTTCACAACCGCACAAACAGCTTTTTAAATGGCATTTCAGCATTGTGAGCAGCTCCCACCTCAAAGGTTTCCCATCAAATTGCATCTCCCTGTATCACAACAGATTTACTGTACATTAATAAAGCAGAGTCATAGAGCTTCACTATGATCACCGATTTCCAGTTCCTCCGTTTGTGCCACGCAGAGCACATCGTCGTGCATTTTCCTTGACTTTATAAGCAATGGGTGATTTGTTAATGTGTTTTAAGAGGGCCCTGTTCATCTCATTCACCGCCAAATGAAGGACTCTTTTGGTTCTGTATTTTATAATATCATCCAAGACAAAACTGGAATGGAAGGAAGGTAATCAGAGAAAAAGCTGCAATAACAAATCTGTTACTTCAGGACCACGGACCGTGGATTTATCAATGCACAGCACAGTTAGGCTGCTGATATTTCAGAGCCATGGTCTATGGCCCCATAGGTTATAACTTGCAGGAACTAGACATACATATTCTCCTCTCACTCTCTCTGTTGCTGCAGGATGGTGGAGGCATTTGCCCCACTTATATCAACTGTTTAGAGGAAAACATGCTGAATCTACAATTCCCTTTGAACACACCTTCAGGACCATCACTGAGCAACTAGAAAGGCATCTACATGCTTCACAGGTGTACGATTCTCTAATACACTAATGTGCCGAGAGGGTGCTCATTGCCTCTAGAGCTGCATATTCTTCATCTAATCCACTGGTCTGCCCCGCTCCGTGTCCCAGTCCGGCTCCCTTCATCCCCAATAAAGAAGACATTTCATGTAGAGTTGTCTGGAGCACCTGGTGTCCTTACAGAAAGTTGAGCTACCCGAGAAAGAGCCTCTTTGGAATTCAATAACACCACTGAGACGTGCAGGCAGACACACCAGAGAATTAGGGGATCAACACATAGCCTAATGAAATACTTGGTAATACACACACACACACACACACACACACAACCTCAGGAGCCGGGGAAGAGAATTAATTACCAGAATAGTAGAGGTAGGGAGACGAAAGCGGACGTTCTTTAGCGATACCTTGTGGCTTCTGTCATGAGTCGCGTGAGCAATTACTGTAAAGTGCCACAGCTAAGCCGAGAGAAAGGTTGGAGCTGCCATTTTCAGTGCAGCCCCTGATTATTTGTGCATGCATAGTGTGTGTGTGTGTGTGTGTGTGTGTGTGTGTGTGTTTGTGTGTGAGATGTGTCAGATGTTTTCACAGCTGTGCTGACAGGATTAATGATATCATGCAAATAGAATTTAGCCTTCAGAGATTAAAAGGTTCTTCATAATGTGAAATGGCATGCGTGTGTATGTTGTATGTGTGTGTGTGTGTGTGTGTGTGTGTGTGTGTGTGTGTGTGTGTGTGTGTGAAGTGAGAGACTGTGACGGAACCCAGCTTCTTTGCACTCATAATCTGTCTTAATTACGGCTTGAAACAGAGGCTTGATATGACTGAGGAATTCAAGTGGGGACTGAAAGTTGAACAGAGTCTGTGTGTGTGTGTGTGTGTGTGTGTGTCTGTGTGTGTGTGTGTGTGTGCGTGCGTGTCTGTCTGTGTGTGTGCGTGCGTGTGTGTGTGTGTGTGTGTGTGTGTGTGTGTGTGTGTGCGTGCGTGTGTGTCTGTGTGTGTGCGTGCGTGTGTGTGCGTGCGTGTGTGTCTGTGTGTGTAATGCATACTAATAGATTCTACAAGGCCAGAATTGATTCGAGGAGCACAGGGTCAATCCAGCAATAGATCTGTGACAAATCTCTGCCGACATCTGGGTTTAACATGTCCAATGTCATCAGATGGAAAGAAGCTACATCACATTACAGAGCCCTTATCTTCCCCTCGGTATGTAGTCTTTTGCCAAAGTGTTTTTTAGAAGTTGTGTTTTCAATCTGTTTTATTTCGCTCCATGTGAAGCGAGGCCACTGCCGCGCTTTCACTATCAACTTCCATCTGATTTCAGGGTGATAAAAGTGAGGGAAATGACTCTTCTTAAACTGAGCTCGTATCCAGCAGGTTTAGAGTGCTGTGGCTTTGATGAACTTACCAACAGTCTCAGCCTGATCCAGGACCACCAGCTGGGGTTTAAGTCCCACACTGAGGCCACAAGCAGCTACTGCAGGTGTTTACTTTGGAAAATATTTGGAATTATAGCTGTTCTCACTAGGTACCTCTCTGTGGTCCTTCTGTGACCGTTTGAAATTCCAAACCATGGTCTAGTACTTCACCCAATGACAATAATATAATAATATGGGGCACTGTGTGTGAGCCATGCATAGGGTTAGCCTAACCCTATGCATGGCTCATTTGTACCTTTAAGGTACATTATTGATCCTCAAAGGTTTAATATTGTCCCTTAGAAGGTACAAACAGGCAGGGCTGTAGTCAAGACCACCTTAGTCGAGTCCAAGACAAGTCCAAGACCAGGACTGGTGGAGTCCGAGTCAAGACAGAGTCCAAAGAAGTTTGAGTCCGAGTCAAGACCGAGTCCAGGACAGAATAAAGGTCTTATGTATGACAGTATCAAGACAATCATTTTGGGTTTCCCTTTCCCTCCAATATTATCATCAACATAATAAAGACACCTGGACTCGGACCAGACCAAAAGCCAAATTGGGCAAGACCAGTGGCCGAGACCGAGACAAGTCTGAGTCCAAGACAAGTCTGAGACCATAGAAAAATGGTCTCGAGTCCGGACTTGAGTCCAAGACCGGACTCGAGTACTACAGCCCTGCAAACAGCTAAGGTCCAAATGTGATCCTCTTATTCAAGGTAAAACAATGTCCCTTTGAGGGTACCACCCCAGGGACAAGCTTTTGTTCCTTAAAGGTCCTGCTTTGTACTTTGTTTTTTTGACAGTGTGGTGTTGTTGAAGAACTATTTCCACATCCACCATATTGAAAATGTCTTCCAGAGGGAACAATGCAGCAGCATGCTTGGCCACCCATTGATCGACAAAAGCTTTGTCAGGTTTTTCAGTCCTTTTCCCTTCTCTAATCTCTCTTCATGGAATAATCATACATTTAATGAGCTGAAACAATGTAATTATGAAATTGGCACAGCCATTCTTCCACTGAGGTATTAGAATATGAAAAGTCCTATTAAAAGTGTGATGTTCTCTCTCTCTCACATTTTCACTCACTTGACATATTTCATATTCTTTCAATAAATCCCCTCACTATGTTAAAAGGGCAATTAGAGGAACGGGTTACTGAGCACAGCTCTCTCTGACATCTTCTTCCTCTTGTTTCATAAAACAAGTCGTGCACCCATTAAAGTGTAGTTGTTCAAACTCGCTCGTATTGCAGATACCCCCCCCCCAGCGTAGAAAAGGTGAACACTGACTTCAATGAATGAATGAAACATCTCCGAGTTTAAAGACATATTGGATCTCATTATGGATTTCATTCTTTACTCGCTGATAGAAGCTGGAGAGAAACAAGGACTAGAAGAAGCAGTCATTTAGCATCACAGATGAGCTCTTCAACATCATTTTACTGCTTTTTTAGGTTTGAAAACATATGAAAACCTTTTTCATTTTGCAAAAACAACGTGAAGAAGTGCCATACATAAATCTCATTCCTCATAATTTAAGTCCTCCACAAAAGGACAAAACAGACAAGACATGCAAAATAATAAAATAACAATAAATACGCTCAGATAACATTGTTTTTATAATCCCTAACATTAATGTAAAAATTCATATTTGACATTGCCACATCTTCAAAAAGTCAGAGGTTCTGTCTTTACTCTTATAATAAATGCTGAAACTTTCTTTCTTGGACCATCTCCAAAGTGTTGTGGGGTTGTGGCGTGTTGTGCGTCCTCGAAAATAAATAATAAAATAAAATAAATCCTCATATTTAAGCTACAGTTACGGAAACACTTCTGAACACACTTCTGCTGCTCCTCCATAACCTGCACCACCTGCATACTCGGGTCAAACAGCACCACCTCAGCCATTTATTGAATGAACATACTGACTGTCTACTGGATGCACAATTGCACATTTTCAACCCAATTTGGCTGCTCTTACTTTCTTCATTGTATGTGCCTTCTTATTTTAACTTTTTATATTGTTTACTTGAATGTTATGTTTGTCTGTGGATGTGTGTGTGTGTGTGTGTGTGTGTGTGTGTGTGTGTGTGTGTATGTGTGTGTGTGTAAAATATGTCTTGTCTCCACCGTGGGATAGAGGGAAACGCAATTTCGATCTCTTTGTATGTCTTGACATGTGAAGAAATTGACAATAAAGCCGACTTTGACTTTGACTACAGTGCATACGGAGTCCCTGAGGAGACAGCGAGGCGTTTGATTGGTCAGCATGGGCTGCTTGATACTTTTTATGGTTGTTTTATTTTAGCAGCTCACCTGGTAGATGTAATTTGTATCGTGTCTGGTAAATTAGTGTTCCTCTTCCGTTTCCATTGAAGTGTAACTCTGCCAACATGTCCCAGTCTTGATTAAAAAAGAGGGAAGTGAAACATAATTTCCGCTGTAAGACAATCCACTGGTTTCTAATTTATTCTAAAACAAGTGTGAGTGTAACAACCCACCGAGGTGTTTCCTATCCTCTCTCTTAAGTAACAAGTGAGAGTCTAATCAAAGACAGCGTAATGATACAGACACAAAGGCAACGGCTCTCGTAAACCTCCTCACGCCGTAAAGCACTTTATTTTCATTATACCCTCTTCAATGCACTCCTCTACTCTCCTTTTCCTTCATTTCTTCCTCTAGTCTTCTCTCCTGCTTTCCCTTCCCTTTCCTAGTTGCTTTTGCTTTCATGTTGCTTTCCCATCTCTTCTTTTCTTTCACTTTCTATCCCCTTTCCTCTTTGCCTTCCTCATTTCTCTTTCTCTTTTTATTGAAGAGCTTTATTGAATTTTTTAACTGTGAAATATAAGATTATAAATCCAATACATGTTATATACTTAGACACAACCTCACTTGTCTCTCCTTTCCATTTCTTCGGGTTAAGTTAAATTAAAAGAACACCATCTTAGCAGTACCTATCCAACACCACACAACGCACCTAATTTAATTACGAGCGTGGTAATTCACTGAGCCTCCATTATACTGAAGTCTGTAATCAGAACTCTTTTTATTTGTATTTTAAAAGTTCTTGTCGAACTTTGTTGCTTTGCTAATCTGCTGCATTTTGAATCGTCCTTTAAAGGCAAAGCACATTTTCCTCCTCTAGTTCAGTGGTCGTCGCAATGCTTGGCAATTCATTTGTAATGAGCGGTGTTCAGGACTGTGCGTGGACGGACTGCCTCATTTCAGAGAGGATCAATACTGTGCTCGAGACAGCACCACCTTTTGCCACTGGCTGACATAAAACCACGCAGACCGGAGCCGGTTATAAAAACATTCCCAGAGGCTTTTGACCTTGATGTGCAATCAGTTGTTTGCAAAGTTATGAAAACCCTCTCCAAATGTTTGCTAAAGTACAAACATGTATATTTCTGTTTGTGCCAAATTGCAACACTCTGCAAAGATAGTTCAGCATGTCTTACCAGATGTTACTCAGGTACAGCTTTGGGAAGTGTACACTCCAGCAACCCCAGGCAATACCAGTAACATTTAAACATTGGTTAGATTTACTCTAAATGTCTTTTTTTTCTTAGAACGTTAAAAGTCAATATGTATGAATTATGTAAGCTAATCGGCCAAAAAGGTTATTTTAGATGGAAATACCATACTTATAATACTTGGGTTGGCTTTTTGTTCAGGGCATACAGCTTCTTAGCATGATGCTACATAGTTAGCGATAAAGACTCATTTTAAAACATTTTCTGTGCTTGAACAGATCTTGTTGTTGACCTCCCGGGGCAAAAACGGCCAAAAGGTTGACATTTTTGTCCCTTTTTCAGACTTTTTTTTGTTTTCACTAACCTTACTACCACTAGTTTTACCACTTTTTGAACTTCATGGTCAATAACCCTCATTTGTATAGAATAATACCTAATATTTGAGTTAAAAAAGCAGAAATTATGAATTATTTTGACTAATAGTTAAGATCAGAGGAATGAAAGTGATCAGTTGTATTTGCAAAGAGCGTTGGAAGGAATACAATCCATTTTTTTGTGGTAATTTGGTTAAAAAGAAACTCATATTTCAGATATAGACATTTTTTAAAGGGGTCAGATTTGACCCGAGGACACCAGGAGGGTCAACTTATTCAGTCTGGGTTCAGGCAGGACGCCATAGTGAATCACTTTCTTTACTTACAGCTGTTTGGTTAGTAACTCAGTAATTGACATTCTAATCCTGATGTCTGAAATTGGAGTTTTGGATGTCCTGGTGTCCTGGGAATGAGTCCGTCTCACCACATTTTGTCAATAAATCATCAGTGTCTCAGTTCACCAGTCCATAAAGCGCCAGTGTCTCGCTAATTGGTTGATAATTCACCAGCGACTCACCTCGTTTGTTGAGAGAACCGAGTCTTCATCCAGACTGAGAACGGCATCAGTGAGGACGACGTTGTGGGGGGAAAAACGACTGCCCATCGTCTGGAGACACAGAAAGAGAAATCTGACATTATTAACAATAGCTTTTTAATATGCAACACAAATTAAAGTTTGTGAGGTCATGTGGCAATCCGCCGGACCACGCTCTTTTCACCCGGATGTCCGTCCCCGTCCTCTGTCTGTTGGCACTCTAACCTGACTTATTTCAGAGGACTATGGTTACCTGGTCCTCAGATCTCTGCAGGGTAAATCCAGACAGCTAGCTAGACTATCTGTCCAATCTGAGGACTATGGTTACCTGGTCCTCAGGTCTCTGCAGGGTAAATCCAGACAGCTAGCTAGACTATCTGTCCAATCTGAGGACTATGGTTACCTGGTCCTCAGATCTCTGCAGGGTAAATCCAGACAGCTAGCTAGACTATCTGTCCAATCTGAGGACTATGGTTACCTGGTCCTCAGATCTCTGCAGGGTAATCCAGACAGCTAGCTAGACTATCTGTCCAATCTGAGGACTATGGTTACCTGGTCCTCAGATCTCTGCAGGGTAAATCCAGACAGCTAGCTAGACTATCTGTCCAATCTGAGGACTATGGTTACCTGGTCTTCAGATCTCTGCAGGTAAATCCAGACAGCTAGCTAGACTATCTGTCCAATCTGAGGACTATGGTTACCTGGTCTTCAGATCTCTGCAAGGTAAATCCAGACAGCTAGCTAGACTATCTGTCCAATAGGAGGTCTCTATTGAAGACTAAAACTACTTTTTGGACGTACACGTTCCACCAAAACAAATTCCTTCCTGAGGCTATTTTTGAGCGGCACCGTGGCTCTGTCCGGTGCTTAGTGTTGCCCATGACGACTGGGATTGGTTTAAAGACATACCATTAAACCAGAGCAGGTTTTTCTCTCATCCGGACTGCTGTGTGGACTACCCAGACCCTCCTCCGCAGCGCTGTGGAAGAAGGTCTGGCAAAGCAAGACTACGTGGCAATAAGCACCAATGGTAACTGACCTGCAGTTTGTTTAGGATCATATTATTGATTTCTTAAAAATGTGATTTGGGGTATTTCATGCATTTATTAGATATCAATAGAGGAGTGAAGACAGGAAACAAGTGGGAGAGAGATTGCAGGTCTGGACAGATTTGACCCTAATATCTATCATTTTCTATGTCAGGAAATATTTTAATTAACATTTTAAAGTTATACAATTGGTATAGAGGTATGAAACATCAAGGTAAAATAAACAGCCAATGAGAAACTATTTGTTTTACACCCTGCTGTGTTTCTATCGATCAATGAGCTGACTCTATAGGTTTCGTGAGAGTCTTCATCAATTCACAGCCTAACAGAAAAGTATAGTAGACCGTGATCCATTGGCCTAAAAGGAGCTGCTGCTGATGCTATTGACTTGTAGTTAAAGTGAGAATTATTGAACTGTTGAGTAGAAAAAGAAAAAAAGACACAGTTCTTGACTTATTTGGGGAAAAAAAGTTCAACCGAGGTTTCAAACCATCATCATCGCAACTCATTACCACATTTTTTTTTGAAAGAAACTACACAACCTGACGAATGGCACCAGAATCATTTTGAGTCATTAACCCTCTGAGGTCCGAGGGCATTTTTACACATCTTCTAAAATGTACCTTTTTAGGGCATTTGCATATAACTGATCTGCACTGTGTTTCATATCAAAATATCTAAAACAAACTCAGCCGTATAGTGTCGCCCACACTTTTATTAGAGCAACGCATGAAGAGATAATTTGGCTCTAAAGCTGAAACGTTGGCTTTTTGAAAGTCCTCAGATCTAACTTAACTTAGGATGTGTTGTGTGAATTGTTTCCGTGCTTGAGTTTACCAAAGTCTTTGGTTATATATGATTAAAATAGCCAATACATGTCTAAAATTAATTTTTTAATACCCCTTTTTGAGTAGGAATATTGTCGAACATTGTCTTTCGTCCTCAGAGGGTTAAAACAGCGTAAAGGTCAACAATGTTAATGTAAGATGGCGGCCACACGAGCCTAATGTTTCATCGTCACTTCTCTAGTAATGCTAAGTTAAACCACACAACCTGCAGGACATTATGCACTTCAGTGCTGAGATTAGATATTTTCTTTTTATGAAATCTTCAATGCGTTTCTGTAAATGTAATTATACATTTTCTCTCTGCTTTTATCTAAGGTTTTATGTACTTGAAATGGACTTCCATGTTAACTACTGTTGCCCAGAGGTAATATTAAGAAGCATATTTTGCAACATAAGACCACAATTAACTGCATGTTTAATGTCTACTTCCACCTCAGCTCGATGAGCCGATGAATGCTGAATTGGAGCGTAACATCAAACGGATTTCAACACAAATCCCCTAAATTACATGAGAGTGCCATATGCAAAAAAACTGCTTTAAATCACTGCTTAAAGTGAGAACTCTTGGTAGAAAAAAGTATTTTCTTGCGATGGACGCCCTATAATCAGTAGGCATGTAATGAGTTCAGTCAGGACGGGGTTCATAGTGCAACAGTCCCTCAGCTTTCTTGTGAAAACCACCGTCACAGTGTAATTGTCTGAAGTAAATTAGCCACTTGCCTGATAATCAACTGCATTCATCCTGGACTAATGGTCTGAATGTAAAAAACATCTTGGTATCAAAGGTTTGCATGAGTAAGAAGAAACATAATGCACAATGCCCACACATTGTCATGGACCAGTTTACATTATAACCTCACTATATGTCCAAGCATCCCTCAGGTTAACTTGCTTTAAACCTGAATTAAAGTCCAAAATTCCTCATCCATGTTGACCTAGAAGTTGAGCTTGTCGAGTCATTCTAGGACCTTGGAAATAGAAGTTGACAAAACAGTCAAAATCTTAATTATCTGACGAGGACAAAGATTACAGATATATATTATCATGGTGCCCAGAGGATGAACTCTAAAGACTTTAGAGTCATTAGAGTTGATGACTTCACTTTTTAAATTTAATATCTCAATAGAATTTAGCACGGACCTTCATGGTTCTCCACAGGATAAATTGTAATAACTGTGGTGATCCCCTGCCACCATCGGCTCAAAATCCTAATTTGTCCAATACTTAAGTTAAAGTGACTATATTTAACTTCTAAATGTTTCTGAAACTGTGTAATGCTCCACCCGATGACAGTGAACTAACACTACTTTTATGTAGTTGTTATTATTGCCTCTGCACAGGTCCGATTTTCCCCTCAATGTCACAAAATATGCAGAACAGAACATGTTATTGTATCCAGCCAAGTAAAGCACAGCAGGAGATTTCTTTATATAGGCCTAATTGTATTTTTATTTTAGAAATGATGTGCTGTAGTTATGGCTGAGACTGGGGAAGGACCATCACAGAAGAGAGGGAAATTAAACAAAGAACAACTAAAAGATAAAAGGGAAAGACAACTGGCGAAATCCGAGTCCCACTTAAGACTTTCAACAGATTGAGACAATTACGGGTACAATTAATGGTTCAAAAACATCCCCAAATTAGCCCTCAGGTAAGTGACATGTCTATTTCATGTTGACCTACTGTTTTCTTTTCCCTTGTCCCCTTGTACCTCTGCAAAGCATCCTTGGGTTGCATGAAATGTGCTGTATTAAAGTTTTAATTACGTTGGTTGCTACAACAACCTCCTAATGCCTTGGCGTGGCGTGACAGTGATATACCGTTACCTGGTTTAGCTCACGATACATCCAAAGTAGGCTAAGTTACCATAATGCAACGATGCATCTGTAACATATTCTCTTATTGTAAATGAATGATTTTCTGTCTGAGCAAAATAGTCATCGCAAATACATGACCTCCCGGTAACGCTAACCCCTAGACCTTTACGTCATCAGGTGAAGTAAAAACACTACAGCTTTTGTCCAAAGGAGCCGCTGAAATCAACACACACTGAAAGGTACATCGAGCAACATTAGTGACATTTCCATCATCACTTTGTGTTTATTACTAAGAGGCAAAATGGTTTAAATGGCTATTGACATTGCAAGCAATTTGTCTGTCTCTCTTTCTCTCTCTCTCACACACACACACACACACACACACACACACACACACACACTCAGTCTTGTCTCACTATCTTTATGGGGACCAGTCATTGACATAATACATTCCCTAGCCCCTTACCCTAACCTTAACCATCAAATCTAAATGCCTAACCCTAACCCTTACCCTAACCCTTACCATAACCTAATTCTAACCCTGATCCTAAAACCAGGTCTTAACCCTCAAATAGCCCTTTAACGTTATGGGGACCAGCATTTTGTCCCCACAAAGCTGTCAGGACCCCATAAGTATACTGTATTTCCAGTTTTTGGTCCCCACAAATGTAGTAAAACCTGGTCCACACACACACACACACACACACAGAGTAACTGTATTTAGGTTTTTAAGACAGATGTGTGCATGTATAGCTCTTCATAAAGCTCCATAAAAGGTTAACTGGACGCAGAGTGCTCTGTGCTTCCCCCGTCATCAATCTTTCTGCTTGGACATATACCCCCGCTTCCCAGGACTGAGCATGAGTACACACGCCTTTGGGGCTTTGACATGTGGAGGAGGACAGGAGGAGCTGGGGATGGAACCTGCAACCCTGCAATTAGTGGACAGACTGCTCTAGCTGCTGTGGGAAGCCAGCTGTGTCCCCTGATGGACTAACCAACGCATTAGATGCTTTTACGACAAGATCAGATGCTAATCTGAAGCTGCAGTCCAGTAAACATCAGTTTTGGCACAGGCCATTTAAAACCTTACCTCAGACAGGTACAGACAGACTCTAACACCCCCCCCCACCCACACACACACACACACACACACATTTCTCCCTCTGGCGTGTATCAATGCTTCTCTGCCTCAGGACAGAGATTAGATCCTTCTGAGATCACTTCAATGGTCCGAACCTTATCTTTGCGGCTCTCCTTCCACCCATTTCCCCTCTTTATATTTGCCATGACTCCTGCTACTTCAAGGGGAGTCTAGAGATATCCAGTCTGTCTCTCAGTATCAGATATATCTAGTGGTCAAAAGTCAAAGATCACATTACACCATTACGGACAGCTATCTCTCACGATGAATATTAGAATGAACCATCATGGCACTTGTACAAAAATGCTCTTTACTTTGGCCGTGGGGTGCGTTCCTGGGTCCCAGTGTGTGGTTTGTCATGAATATTAATTAATGAATTATTATTGTTTTCTTAATATAAAAAATAAAAAATTCTGATCACAAAAAAAAGTTATTTACTTTTTTTAGTCTTAATATGTCAGAGAAGGTTTTTATCCCCATTTTTTAGACTTGCCATTTTTCTGATGTTTGATACTAATGTGCTTAGTTTGTCTATCGTAGTCACATCCTGAAATAATCTAGACATTTTTTTTTAATTTTGGTAATTATGCCTAGTTTAAAATATGTGAATGCACTGAGTCTCGGTAGGTGAAAGGACAAAAAAATATAAAATGAATACTTTATACTGATAAGGTAACATCACGCACAGCTGGTTCTCAGAAGTGTTACTATATCATTAGTTATAGTAAATTCATTCAAAATCAATATTGATGCCTTTTGAAGTACTGTAGGTTCAATATATTACCTAGTTTCTTGGGCAGTCTTGATATTGTCACGTGTCACCTTACAGTAATGTATATTAATAACATATTATATTAATAATTAACATGTGTTAGAGCTCACATGGACTGGATAAAGCCTACAGACAGTCTTTACAGCCTAATAAATAATAAATATATTTTGAGGGCAACACAAGACGATCAATTCAACTCATATTTGCGGCTGTGACCCTCCATTCAATCACATTTCAGCAGTAGGTCCCACCTGACCTCTGACCTCTCCACTTTTATTTATGCTCCTTTGGTATAATTAAAATGCATACCTAAGAAGTCAGGATCAATGTTGACGATTAACTTATCAATATTAAATTCAGGGCGTGGGGGCAACAGATGCAATATTGCCGGGTGATTGATGGAAGAGAGGTGTAGTCATCATATTAACAGCGGTAGTCCTTTGGTGCCATCGATGTGTGGTCATGAATGCTAAGCAAGCAGGAGCTCATTTATAGCAAGGACACGCTATTAGCGACTTGATTCATCTGATCCAGTTCTTCCTGTGAGCTGAAACAGTTTTACATATGATTCAGAGTCACTGGGGGTCCAACCAGAATTGTATGATCAGTACATATATTGACTGCAAAGAAGTAAGAAAGGGAAGAAACTAACACATTACAGGGTCAGGCTTTTCATGGTTTTCTATTGCGCATAATGTATCTTTTAAAGCAAATAAATACATTGGAAAAGGTGTATTAATCACGTGGAGGTAAGTCTCTGGAATGGAACCTTTCACCTGACACTAGCACCCATATTTAAGGCCTAAATTCCTGACATATGGGTAGGTTATGCCACAAAAAGGTAGAACAAGAGTAAGATTGCAGTAACAATAATGTAACAAAATAATTGAATATGTATACTTAATACAGCCATTTGAACCAGTAGGATGCAGGCTTCTAAAACACTGATGAGAGATGATAATATCTGCAATCAGAAATACTTTGTGATCGACCAGGACTATGTTCCTTATGGGGAGACCACGTGAGTCTTACTACAAATGTATTCGGTTGTTCTTAGTCTCCCTTAGTCTCCCTTAGTCTCCCTTTGCCTCCCTTAGTCTCCCTTAGTCTCCCTTTGTCTCCCTTAGTCTCCCTTAGTCTCCCTTTGCCTCCCTTAGTCTCCCTTAGTCTCCCTTAGTCTCCCTTAGTCTCCCTTAGTCTCCCTTTGTCTCCCTTAGTCTCCCTTTGCCTCCCTTAGTCTCCCTTAGTCTCCCTTTGTCTCCCTTAGTCTCCCTTAGTCTCCCTTTGCCTCCCTTAGTCTCCCTTAGTCTCCCTTTGTCTCCCTTAGTCTCCCTTTGCCTCCCTTAGTCTCCCTTAGTCTCCCTTTGCCTCCCTTAGTCTCCCTTAGTCTCCCTTTGTCTCCCTTAGTCTCCCTTTGCCTCCCTTAGTCTCCCTTAGTCTCCCTTAGTCTCCCTTAGTCTCCCTTTGTCTCCCTTAGTCTCCCTTAGTCTCCCTTAGTCTCCCTTTGCCTCCCTTAGTCTCCTTAGTCTCCTTAGTCTCCCTTAGTCTCCCTTTGCCTCCCTTTGTCTCCCTTAGTCTCCCTTAGTCTCCCTTAGTCTCCCTTAGTCTCCCTTAGTCTCCCTTTGCCTCCCTTTGTCTCCCTTAGTCTCCCTTAGTCTCCCTTAGTCTCCCTTAGTCTCCCTTAGTCTCCCTTTGCCAGACCTTCCACAGCGCAGCAGGGGCGGGTGTGGCGAGTCCACACAGCACTGCAGGATGGGAGAGATCTGAGGACCAGGTAACCATAGTCCTCATGGATCCACAGGATTTCAGAACTCCAACACAAAGACAGCCAAAGGTAACGGACATCTGGCCAAAAAGAGTGAGTGATTTCGGGCGGCAACGGAGCAATCCTGGAAGTGGAACATCGAGGATATAGACTAGACTTTAATCATGAGTGTGTCTCCATTGCATTCTTTTAAACCTTTATAGTAAAACAAGGCCTCGTTGATGTAAGTGAAGACGTCTGCAGACAGGTTCTTTCTCCGCCATGCTTCCTGTTTGCAAAATCTTTGGATTTATCATGATTGTTGGTCGGGAATCTGGAGACAAATTCATCGTAAACATGTTCGGACAGTAAAGTGGATTCTGATTCAAAACAGCTGTCCTATTTAAATGGTGGTCAAGCCTTTTTAATAAGGCCGGGGTTTAAAAAATAAAATAAAACAAAAAAAGAGCAAGCCTATGATTTAGGAAAGATATTCTGAGACTGGGTTTGACAGAACATCGGCCATTTGTTCAAATACTTTCTGCAAAGTGACTCCTTGTAGCTTTACTTTTGGGATATACTGTATATATACTGTATATATACTGTTTATATACTGTATATATTGTTTTGTATGCGTTATATGTTTCCCTGTTTGCTGCATCGCTTTTTTTGTTGCCTAATTTATCAATTTAATCTTTGTTATTTGCATTAGGGGAGGACTCTCCTGCACTATAATTTCTATTTTTTCTATTGTATATATTTTATATCTTCTTTGTGCAAATAAACTAAAATAAACTAGCTATACAAATGATGACTGCCCTCTCTCAGAAGCAAAGTGGGACGTAGTCTAGGTGGAGAGTTATGTCTGATACTGGAGATACCTCCTACCAACTGTTTTTTTATACCATGTAGGGCGAGCAACCTATTTTCTCCTTTAGGTATGAGGACCTGTGGGATACTAATACAATACATTGAAGAGTAGATGTTATTTTATGAAAAGTATGGAAGCAAACAGAGGTACAGGAAAGAGAGAGGGAGGAAGTAGATGCTTGCTGATGAAGCACATACCACAGCATGACAGAGTAGACACACTCATAAGCACCAGCTAATTACTCTGCTGCACTCTGTCGAGGTGCAATTGCAAACTTTCTCTGTGTGTGTGTGTGTGTGTGTCGTTATTATAGTGGGAACAAACTCAGCAACCGCTCAGTAGGAAATACACTGAAGAGCATCTGTCTGGGCTGGGCAATATTCCACATGACCAATTATAGGACCATAGACGCTGGTGGGCGCACACACACACACACACACACACACACACACACACACACACACACACACGTCTCAGATGCATATTGCATTTGCGTTTTATTGTCACCAGTGAAAACACGGTTCTTGTATTTCAAGGGAGACATGTTGACATGACAACAAAATAGCATCAGGATTACAGAGAGAGAGAGAGAGAGAGAGAGAGAGAGACAAATCTTGCCGATGTCCGTTACCTTTGGTTTTCTTTGTGTTGGAATTCTAACCTGCGGCTGATTTCTGAGGACTATGGTTACCTGGTCCTCAGGTCTCTGCAGGGTAAATCCAGACAGCTAGCTAGACTATCTGTCCAATCTGAGGACTATGGTTACCTGGTCCTCAGGTCTCTGCAGGGTAAATCCAGACAGCTAGCTAGACTATCTGTCCAATCTGAGGACTATGGTTACCTGGTCCTCAGATCTCTGCAGGGTAAATCCAGACAGCTAGCTAGACTATCTGTCCAATCTGAGGACTATGGTTACCTGGTCCTCAGATCTCTGCAGGGTAAATCCAGACAGCTAGCTAGACTATCTGTCCAATCTGAGGACTATGGTTACCTGGTCCTCAGGTCTCTCTGCATCCAGACAGCTAGCTAGACTATCTGTCCAATCTGAGGACTATGGTTACCTGGTCCTCAGATCTCTGCAGAAATCAGACAGCTAGCTAGACTATCTGTCCAATCTGAGGACTATGGTTACCTGGTCCTCAGATCTCTGCAGGGTAAATCCAGACAGCTAGCTAGACTATCTGTCCAATCTGAGGACTATGGTTACCTGGTCCTCAGATCTCTGCAGGGTAAATCCAGACAGCTAGCTAGACTATCTGTCCAATCTGAGGACTATGATTGCAATGTGGAGAACATGCAATCTCCTGCATGTTTTCATCCTTCCTCTTTGTAATGTCTTAAAATTCAGATTTGTGGTATCTATGAAGCAGCCAAAAGCCAAAGAGTCTGTGCTTTCATCTCTGGTATAGAGTGACAACAACCTCTGGCCAAAGTACCTTTGAGCAAAATCGGTTTTATAAAGACGAGATAAATATCTCCACTGCTCTGCAACAAAGTATCTCTGAATGCATAATGGATGCAAGGAGCCAGCAGCTGTTACCTTGGTCTGTCCTTCAATGACAGTAAGAGGCACGCTGGTGGAGGGCCACTTGTTCCCAGGAGGTAAAGGCTTGTCGACGTTCCATAAAACCACAATCTGCATGAGAAAAGCACGTAGAGTCGGTTAATATTACATAACCATCAACATCATTACATACATGATTTACATAGAGATCGGCATGGGGAACTTTCCATAAGATCATCTCTCAATGCAAAACAAACCAGCTATTAGGCTAAGTGAAATAACACCATGCCTATCTCTATGTTTGGTGAAGGGTATGTGATGATGTGTGTGTGTGTGTGTGTGTGTGTGGGGGGGGGGCAGATTAATTTTCCACCGTATATAGTGTATTTTAGGAATGTTGTAAATGTTACAACCTGAAGACAGAAGGCGACGAAGAAGAAAAAAGACAAAAAGGAGGTACATAATAAGGAGGAGCAGGGAAAAGAGGTGCTAACTAAAACATGAGACATTCACAAGAGATACACTTCTCTCATAAAATCTTGACGCCTCTTGATATTGTGTATCCGTTGCTTTGTATTTGTCAGGTCATATTTACTACAGCATTTGATTATTTCCCTAACCCCGGTGGGGTGGAGACACACTCCCCACCTGTGCACAGAACCTGGACTTGGCTACAGCGATGATGAGCTTCACCAGGGGGGAGATCTGGGACTGCAGAGGGGTAACCACATGGATCACAGCTGTGAACTGCTGCGACGGGCTCCTCCCTGGACACACACACACACACACACACACACACACACACACACACACACACACACACACACACACACAGAAACAGTATTTAGGTTTTTAACACAGATTTGTGCATATGTAGCTCTCCGTAACGCTGCATAAGAGGTTAACTGGACACAGTGCTCTGTGTTGCCCCCGTCATCAATCTTTCAGCTAGGATATATACCCCACCCCCTTCCATTGGATATAGACCACCCCCCAACCTCTTCCATTGGATATAGACACCCCCCCCCACCCCCTTCCATTGGTCTAATCCAAGAGTTTGCTCTCATTTAGTGATTTCCGAATCCTGCTGATTTGCATTTTCTCCAGCCTCACAATAAAACAGCTTGTTAGTTACTTTCATGTTATTGCGGCAAACAAATGAAACAAATGGTTCAAAAAGAGAAATTATGAAGCGGAACCAAACTTTAAATTACTACCCTCGATAATTGATCCCCAGCGTTCAGCGGGTAAATGGAGGCGGCAGCCTGTGCCAAAGAAATGTATCAATATTACAAAATCAGTGGCTTCTACGATTGGATTTTATCTTCTGAATAAATAGGCGTAATTTACAGGGGGGGGATGGAGTTACAACCCCCCCCGATAACCAAAACTGGCCAGTACAACCCCCAAAAAAAACCAACCTATTGTATTTTCTTTTACATGAATACAGACATCTGCACCATAACTTGCTGCAGAATTGTTGCAGAAACATTCACCAGGTGCTAGGAAATGAAGTGTTTAATGAACCCATTAAGTTACGACCTTTCAAATCAATTCAATTCAATTTTATTTATAGTATCAATTCATAACAAGAGTTATCTCAAGACACTTTACAAGGACCCAACAGTTCAAGACCTTGACTAAATACAATTTCTATTCTATAATAAATGAATCCATTCAGGTACTGCTGTATCTTTGAATAAAAGAGCATATGCATGTCACATGATGTATTTATATAACGTATTCATGTAATCTAAACACATAAATAGTGATTATCAGGTTAAGGCGACACACACTCGTTTTGATTCTGTAAACATGAATAATGTGATTAGCACACAATCTTTGAATTACGATGAAAGAAAAGATCATGAAACATGAAAACAAAAAAGCAAGCTGATGGTGATTATTAATCGGATTATCAATCAAATCATGTGAATTTAAGTTATTAGGGATATCCTGAAGTTTTACTGATTTTTCATAATAATCAGCTTATAACATGCATGTACATTTTGAGATTTCTTGTTGATATGTTGCAGAGCCTCCAACATATCAGAGGAAAGGGATGTGAACTTCCTCAGCAGCAGTAATCAGTGGGACTTATGGGGTTCTTAGTTATTGGTAATATCTTCAGCTATCTAAAAACATGATGTACATTAGTATTAATACATGCTTTGACAACTTGGGGGCAGGAAACAGCATTGACAAACTGTATTGTCACCATACAAGGTTAATATGGCTAACAGACATCGATTGTCGAGTAGAGAAGTAGAGATTTGTACTTGGCAAAGAGCGTTGTGTGGAATCAATCATGTTATTTTGGGGAATTAAAAAGAACATTGATATAAGACAACATGAGGACAACATGAGGACAACATGAGGACAACATGAGGACAACATGAAGACAACATGAGGACAACATGAAGACAACATGAGGACAACATGAAGACAACATGAGGACAACATGAAGACAACATGAGGACAACATGAGGACAACATGAGGACAACATGAGGGCAACATGGGGATAACATGAAGACAATATGAAGACAACATGAGGGCAACATGAGGACAACATGAGGACAACATGGGGACAACATGAAGAGAACATGAGGACAACATGAGGACAACATGAGGACAACATGAGGACAACATGAGGACAACATGAGGGCAACATGGGGACAACATGAGGACAACATGAGGACAACATGAGGACAACATGGGGACAACATGAAGAGAACATGGGGACAACATGAAGAGAACATGAGGACAACATGAGGACAACATGAAGAGAACATGAGGGTAAAAGAACAAAAATGTTAGATGCTACGTGGGACGCTCAGAATAAATAAAGATAGATACATAGACGTACTATTCAACTACTAAAGAAGGGGCGGGGGTTCAGGCCAAGTGTTGGGTGGGTGAGGGAGTAGGGGAGGACACTTCCTCATGCATAAGTGGAGCCAGAGTGCTCTTCAGTGTTGCTCTACTCATCTCTCTTACACCTGGCCTGTTGACAGCCATCTCAGGTGGGCTCAGTGTATTTATGGAAGCATGAGGTCTGCCCTTGTGGAGGTCACAGAAACAGGTTCAGTCCTCCTTCCATCTGCATCTCCTTTTAATTTATCAAATGACTTCATTTATTTCATTACAGACAAACTGTTCCACCAATTAAAACAAGGTAGATGTGGCATGATACATAATAATAGATATATACCTGATGCTACTACATAACTATTTAGTGAGGGGCTAACAAAAGATCAATTGCATTGTGGGGAGTGTAGGATTTTTAGCTTTACCCATATTAAGCAGTATAAGTAAGTACATATTGTCCTTTGAATTGGTTTTGGCCATTCCTTTTTTAATCAAGCTCTTGTACAGTAAGTTGCAAAACTAAATCCTCCCATCTCAAAGGTTTCTGCACTTCTGATGACTGGTGCACATTTGGTTGCAGGGTCGTTCACACCTTGAGAGTGATTGTGGCCACATGTGGGTCCACCTGGCTGTCATGTGAGAGTAGTTAAAGTCACATGATCCAAGGTATGAATGGGTTTTAAACTGCCAGGGAAAGGAAATATGGAGGGCATTGTAAATGGATGATATGTGGTGAATTGTTTAATTTTCAGTGTTCTGGTAAGTGGTCATTTTCCTGTATTTGTGTGACAGTGTGCAGACAAGTGTCAGTATCCTTTTACCCTTCACTCTATCGCATCTGCTGGTGTCATTAAAGACGTATCGTACCAGACAACAGCCGCTAACCCTTAAAACAACGAGCATTGAAGAGTTTTCTCTGTCATAGCAAAAGCAAGGAATCCAATTTTCCAAATCAAATAAGCCATACAGCATTTCTCCAAATTTCTTTTCTATCATTCTTGGAAAAATGGGTTTTATTGTGAATTCCCCCAAAACTATAAAAGGCATTACTGCCAATGTCACTGCACAGGAGACCTCAACATGTTTGTGGAGCCTGCAAAGTTGGAGGTGTAGCAGGGGGACACATACACATACACACACACACACACACATCAAGATCCACTTGATGTTCTGTGTTTTGCTCATGGACACTCCAGCCCAGCCCATTGATTAATAATATAATAATAGGTATGCAAGATGTCAACAGTGTGCATGTGGCTAGAAACAGACAGCACATACTATAAATCAAGTAATACAGTTTGCATTACTCAGCAAGCACATCCCAAATCAGGTTTAACTTTGGCTATGTCAGATTCTAACCAATGGGATTTAAAATGGATATTAAAATGATCAATATGCTGTCAAAATGCATTGCATTGTGCGTGCTTATCTGAATAGAAATTGATTTAAACAGAGAAGGATGGAGAAAAAGAAAGAGGGTTTGGCTTTTGCATGTGTTTCAGGACCACGGAGAGAGACAGAGATGTTAAGGATGTAAAAGAGATAGATGTCTGAATATTACAGTATCACGGAGAGAGAAAGAAACTTCATGGATGTAAAAAGAGAGATGTCTGAATGTTTCAGGACCACGGAGAGAGACAGACACTTCATAGATGTAAAAAGAGAGATGTCTGAATGTTTCAGGACCACGGAGAGAGACAGACACTTCATAGATGTAAAAAGAGAGATGTCTGAATGTTTCAGGACCACGGAGAGAGACAGACACTTCATAGATGTAAAAAGAGAGCCGTCTGAATGTTTCAGGACCACGGAGAGAGACAGACACTTCATAGATGTAAAAAGAGAGATGTCTGAATGTTTCAGGACCACGGAGAGAGACAGACACTTCATAGATGTAAAAAGAGAGATGTCTGAATGTTTCAGGACTATGGAGAGAGACAGACACTTCATAGATGTAAAAAGAGAGAGATGTCTGAATGTTTCAGGACCACGGAGAGAGACAGACACTTCATAGATGTAAAAAGAGAGACGTCTGAATGTTTCAGGACCACGGAGAGAGACAGACACTTCATAGATGTAAAAAGAGAGAGATGTCTGAATGTTTCAGGACCACGGAGAGAGAGAGACACTTCATAGATGTAAAAAGAGAGATGTCTGAATGTTTCAGGACTATGGAGAGAGACAGACACTTCATAGATGTAAAAAGAGAGAGATGTCTGAATGTTTCAGGACCACGGAGAGAGAGAGACACTTCATAGATGTAAAGAGAGAGACGTCTGAATGTTTCAGGACCACGGAGAGAAACAGACATGTTGTTGATGTAAAGAGAGATAGATGTTACTCATTATTTAACAGGAAAAGAATGGTTATTTGGCTCTACTTATTGCAATTTTTATTTTCTATTCTATTTTCTATTTTGCCTTGCAACAATATTTGCATTGCAACTCTTACCTTTTTCATACACAGAATCAGGTAGTGGCAGAGAATGTGTATGTATTTATGTTAAACGTGATCTAAAAAGAGAAATTGAGTATATCTTAAATGGACACTGTCGTCCATTCTTTCTTCTCTCCTCTGTAAAGGTCCTTACAGGTCCTGTACAGCTATAGCATACTCTCATAGCATTTTTTTCATAACAGCAGATCCACAGCACATGTGGATCCACAAACTAAAGTGCAGATGTAACTGGAGCCATCAAATCAGGATTTTCTTTTTCTCAGCTCCTGAGGCCACTACGTCTGCATTAAGTCAAACTTTTCAAACTACCAGGCAAAAGTTGCAAGTGCTATGCAATAACAAGTTATGGGAAGGTTGCAGAGTGAGACCCTTGTACACACGGCATTGACAAGAAGTTATTCCCCAAGCAGCAGCAGCACTGGGACTGGCAGCAGCTAAAATAGTGATTTACTGCAGTGGCATAAACCAAGCTGCCCCACCTTTCCTTCTCCTCCTCGATCCCTCCCGGCTTTCTTCCTTCTAACCCTTGTGTCCACATTTCCTCAGAGAAAGACAAACATCGATCTGAGTTAGAGCCTGAGTCTCCCCAGTCTGCATATCTATACATACCCACACCCCCACACACACACACACACACACACACACACACACACACACACACACACACACACACACACACAAGGCCACTTTCTCTTACTTCTTTGCCTGCAGCTTTAAGTTTCTGAATTCTGCTTTAACAGCAGTCTTAAAACATAAATATATAGTATATATAGTAATAGTAGCAACGTTTTACTTAAAATGAAGAAAAACCTGGAAGAATTGCAGCTACATTAACAGAAAATCTAAGATTGACTGAGTACATTCATCAATAAATATTCACCTTGCCATGATATTAGTATAAAAGAAATACTTTTTAATTGCATTATTAGCTCTAGGAACTATGCAGGAGTGCATGCTGCCCCTAGTACTATGACTGCTGCATGTGGATCATACATTAGAACATAAATATTTGGGGGCATGACCATTAAAGGTGCAGGAGGTAAGCCTTATAAAACTAACTGTGTGTCAATCACTGCTCATGCACACATTCATTCTCCCTTGTGGGGGGAGGCCTAGGAGACTATTTGGACTGAGAAGTTGTGGATGTTAAAATATTTTGGCTGAGTCCTGGATCTTCCCCATCCTACCTACAGCACCTTAACAATGTGAAACAGATGGTTCAGCGTTGTTCTACTCTGAGATGTACGGGTAGGTCGTATCTGCCCAGAGCAGTGAGGAAACATCAAGTTATCAAAGTCTGACACAATGCGGTCCCTTCTCAGAACAACTTGGGACAACTGGGGGGCTTTCTGGATGTAAAAGGGAATATTACATGTGTTTCCAGTTTGGAAAATTCACTAATGAATGACAAATTAGCAGCTAGCAGCTCCTGCTTGCAGTGTACCATGGATGTACAAACACCTCACACTGGATTACAATGATGCCAAGGCAAGTTCTGGAGTTATAAAAAGTATGTTTTTTATTATGATTTCTAAACAGATTTATAGACATTTATTTACGATGCAATCAAAGATAATAGAATCTGGAAGTGTGAGTCACACTTAATCTATGCGTTTCATTGCTTTGTGTTAAGATTTAACGGGGTTATGACTCAATGGAGTATGTACATGTATTGTTAAGCAGATTGTGGAAATAGGGAACCAATGGTTGTAAAGTACCTTAATGGGCTCCATGAGGTTGGGTTGGGACAACAGCTGTAAGGTAACGTATCAATGACAACAGCATTCAGCCAAATCATTCTTCTAATTTGATGAGATCAACACTTACCCAGCATGGCATAATAAAAGGGGAACTGGGCAGGGTCAGTTGAGTACTGGGGGAGTGACCAGAGACCCCCAGGTAGAGAATTCCACAACAAGCGGTTTCTGGACACATGGGAGTCCAGACGGTCATGGATGATCTGGACAGAGGAGACAGAGGAAGTACAGATGGAGAAGAAAGCATGTGAGGAGAATGATAAGGAACAAAAGAAGGATTCAAGGTAAAAATGAATATGAAATAAAAACACAAAGGTGAAGATAGGAAACAGAAGGGAGTGGAGGAAGAGTGAAGAGAAGTGAAGATGTAAAGTGGTGACGAGAGGAAGAGAAAGAAGTGATTAGTTCATTCATTTCTTCCTATTTCTTTCTTTATTTCATTCCCACGGCTGCATCCATACAGACGTACTGCACATTATCATATGATATCATGTCCAAAGAAAACCACGCGTCTTCAAATTTAACAGTTTTAGAAACTTTTATATTTTTAGGCTGAGGGATTTTCCTTCATGGTTCTAGAAACTTCCCTAATTCAGCTACAAGGCTGTTGTTTTGGGTCTATTAACGTTTAGTTTTGGAGACAGTGGTCTGGACAGCGACAACATACACATACACACACATACATACACACTTTGAAACCAATTAAGGAATATACTTATATTATTCAGTATTCTATCCCTATTATATTTCTATTTCCCCATTATCATATCTGATCCAGAGACGATAAATTGTATATGGCTCATTAAATCTAACAACCTTCCTCATAATGACCTCTTTACACTTTCCCCTCTAACTCCAGACATGAGATAAGACCAGGATCTGAAGTGGGCAGCTGTTTAGCAGCAGCTGCTGCTCGGGGACCAGACCTGAGACCGCTGAACTGCTTCACTTGGGGCATCAACGGGCTCCCAACATGACAAGTCCATTAGTTTTTAGCTAATATTATCCATCTGGCTTGTTACCAAAGGTCAGGTTAGTCGGATGAGTGCTGCGGGTCTTTAGGGGGTCTCAGAGGAAGACCAGTGGAACGTCTTCAACCTGCCGCTGGGCCTCTGAGCACACAAACGTCTAAAGTTCAGCAACAAGGACGTCATTTGTTTCACGTAATTATACTCGAGTATCACTGTTTGTAATGCTAGGTGACTGCAGGCCACCGTGGTCGCCGTGGCGATGTCATCTGTGTTCGCCCAGTGAATGACTCCAAAACGCGTTCGCTTGTCAATAAAAAAGTGCGTTCAACTCACGTCGGACTAACGGGTTCCTTCTTAGAAGGAAGAGAAATGAATTTTGAATGAATTTAAAAGTAACAGAAATGCTCTTTTTCTTTTGATTTTTGATAAATAATCGATATCCACTGTAAGATTATTAAAAACAAAAATACTGTAAGTTAAAAAAAAAAACATTTACAATTTTCAAATCTATTTTAATATCTATGAAATACTAAGAATAAAGTATGGAATAAAACATTTTTCGAGGAATTTGGTTTCCCCTCCAATTTCAGAGCTGTCTGCTGAACTGTGGAAAATTGACACTTACAGCCAGCTCTCTCTCTCTCTCTCTCTCTCTCTCTCTCTCTCACACACACACACACACACACACACACACACACACACAGTAACACCAACTGTCAGTATGTGGGCCACAACAGTTATCAACAACGCCTCATTTCCCCCCTTTAGCCCGGCGGCATGCTGCCTCAGACTTTTAGCACATCTGGCCAGCAGACGGTGTGGCCGAGGCAGGACACGGCTGGCAGTGGGTTTCTCTCTAATTTCATACCCTGCTAGCTCTGAGCAGTCGGGGGGGTCACTAAGGTCAATTTCTAAAATAGTCAGTTTTTTAAATTATTTCTATTATTAGGCTGAAAGGTGAAGAAACATAATATGGTAACATGATTAAGATTTAGGAGACGTGTCTGTTATATATCTCTGCTAAATACAAATAGATAATTGGTTTATGCAAACACTTTAATGTGCAATACTTTAACTGGGCTCTTGTTCTATAGTCCCGTCACTGTGTTTTATAGGTCAGCTGTATATTGGAATAATCTTCCAGTTGGGATTCGGGACACCGAGGGAAAAACTGGTTTTAAAAAAAATACTTAGATTACATTTGATTTTGATATCTTAATATTGTCTGGATTGGTTGAGCAAGGTTGTATCATGTGCTGTACTACTCTTTATTAGATTTAGGTTGTTAGTACTTTCTGTATTGTTAGTTTTTTTTTTTTTTTTTTTTCAATTTTTTTGTGAATTTATATATCTGTAAGTAATTTTGGATGTATTTTGTATGAATTGTTTGGACCCCAGGAAGACTAGCTGTCGTCTTGGCGTCAGCTAATGGGGATCCTTTGAAATAAACAAATAAACAAATAAACTTTAGTCCACTGAAATGGTTCACTGTGTTACAGTACACAGGCTGCATTCATTAATCATGAATCCTGATTGTTGTTGGTTGAGTTTATTATAAGACATTCAAAGGAACAATACCTAATCTGAATGTAAAAAAGGGGGATGCACCACCACAATTTATTTTTTAAATAATTCAAGACTAATACCAGATAACGACTTCATCTTAATTTCTAGTCAGTTCTGATGCTGTTAAAGTTTTTCCCCATTAGTAATGTTTGTAAAAAGCACTGCCTTTTCAATTAGGGTTAATTAAGGAACTCTCTTTTCCAATCCAAAGTGTAATTCTTCAAACTATGCGCTGTATGACAACACATCTCAAATGTATGTGGTTTAACCTTAAAACATGCACTTCTACACTCTTTTCAAACAAAAGAATTGAGGACAAAGTTCAGTGATTTTCAGTTAATTCTAATATGTGTGCAAAAGACTGACGTCCAGTGTTAGGAATTATATCTCTAGACTTTGTTTGGGACTCTAATCCCGTCTGAACGAGCCTGGGGTTGAGTGGCGAGGGTAACTTTAACGTTAATGCAATGAGGCAAATGATGATAGAATGCAATGATAATTGCAAAACAATAATGTGTGCTACAAGAGACATCCCAGCGATTGTACTGATGTTTTTGTGATGATAATGGTGGTAATTAAGAGGATTATTATGTTCTGTGTCTGAATTCAGAGAGCAACCAGTCCCCCGGGACTGAATCAAGGCTGTGAGGAAGAGAACTAACAACAACAGAGAAGAAAAATGAGAGGAGGAAGGTTTCCTATACCCCAATGAGACGAGTTCATCTTTTACACTTGAGCTAGCAAAGTCATTTAATGAGGCTGCCTTCAGTTTTCTAGTGTGGAGACCAGACAGATCCACCCACAGCCGTACTGCAGCCTCTCCAACCCGAGGGCTGCCAGAGACTCCACTCACTCTGCCCTTCATGCCAACATTGTGTTAAGACTTCAAAATGCTTGTGTTCACCCTACATGTCATGTTACAATGAAACTTTTCTTTGTCAAAGTTTCTCAGATTGCTGTGTGCGTGAGTCTAGCGATGACGTCTCATTTCCGGCATTGTTCCCGATTTAGTTTTCGGCCGGGTGTCTTTCTACGTGTTAGCAAAATGACCTAAAACTTAATCAGTATTCACTATTAATAATTTTTCCATCAGCGTTTATTGCATAAGCCGTATGTTGATCAAGATAAAATCTGATGAGACCAAACGTATTTCTTTTGAGTCGATTTTCATGAAATTCCATTAAATTTTGCTGTTTCCAGAAGGCATTTTTCGTCCAATATCAGTTAATTTGGATTAAGCGTGTGGATGGAAACAGAGCTGATGATGTGGGATGAAGTCTATATCCAACTCTGTGCTACCTGCTCAGTACCAAAATGGCAGAGAACCAATATTAGGGACTAGCTGGTGAACAAAGCTGGCGGCAGCTGGTGGAGACCAAAACAGAGTCATAAGGGGAGTGAATATGGGACTCTGAATGAATGATAATGTTGCATTTCAATGCGTCCCTCGCTGCCCCTAATTAGGCAAAGAAACATCACCATTTAGGATTTTGTCTGTGTAAACATTCATTCTAAAATCTAAAGACGACATTTATCACATTTACATTTGACTGGAGTCAAATTAAGTCCCAGTAACCTCAGATCTGACCGTTCAAGGGTTGGCATGTGCTCAGAAGTTGTATTTTAAGATGATTTGTATGTGGTTGAAAAGTAACCCTGATCCCGCAAAACACCATACACCTTCATGTGTAAAGAAGGCTGCTTGTTCTGAGCATCATCCGGGTAGAAATGTATGAATATGGAGCTGAACATTGCTGAAAAAAGAGTCCACATTCAGCTAGAAAAACATAACTGACAGCTTTCAAAATGTGTCTCTCTGGGAGCTGAGGCACTGCCAGCAGCGGTATACAGTATAAAACAAGACAAAGCCCTTTGGCTGATTGAATCAAGCTCTCCTGACAGAACTCAATCCAAGCTTACCTCCAGAGTAGTTAAGACGATTTTGGTTACAGAAGAAAAGTAGGCGTCCCAGAGGAACTGAGTCTGCTGGCGGAGGGCCAAGATCCTGTCACGGCCCACAGACCGGGTAATGGAGGGAACCTGGAGGAAGAGGAGAGGAAGAAAAGCCAGAGGACAAAAATGACAGTGAGACAGATTGAGTCAGATTTCGTGATTTAATGTGTGAGAGAGATGATGAGAAACTTCTGAAGCCAGCAGACAGGGGGAGGAAGCAGAAGTAATTTTGTGGACATGCAGAAAAGATTAGAGGAAACTCTTTCACCCCCACATCTTGCTCTGTCAACTACATTACCCCCAGGGCAGTTTGGTAAGTAACCCACCTGCTGTCCATCTGTAATACTCTCTTCACACCTATGGTAGACAGGGCCTTTAAAACAGGTTGAGTAAAGGAATGCTTCACAGCAGAACAATCCTTTTTTAGTATGTGACGTACTCAGCTCTATCACATGTGATCAACAACTCCTTCACCCACACTTTTTGAATTATATAAAAGTGGATAAGGCGCTACAGAGCACTGTACGCCAACACCAACAAACTCAGGAACAGTTTCTACCCACAAGCCATCTCTCTGATGAACAGCTGACTTCTGACCCACAGTGTCAGGTCCAGTTCTGGTCCATAACCCAGTACCACTGTCTCTACAGCACCTGTTACTGGTTCCACTTATTATCCCACTTATTTAGTAGTATTCATCATTCTCACATCTCACTTATTATTGGTTATTTACTCATCATTCTCATTTCCTATTCTCAGAACTGTTCCTAATGTTCATACTGTTCATATTCATATGGACAGTATGAAGTATACAACATCCTTCTGGTGTTCTGGCCAAAAACACAAAGTCTCTCCTCTGAAAGCTATTGTGCCAACACGGCCAGTGTAATAGTGACTGATGGTGCTTATGTCGGTTTGTTTGGAGCAACCAAAGCTAGAAACATTGGTCCCCCTCCAGGAAGATCTGTGGGGACTTTCAATCAGAGAGTCGTCAGCTGCTTGGCTTCACTTCTCATGTTGTGATCAATGGGCTTCTAATCATGCTCCACAGCGGTAGCTGCCAGCATAGATGAGCCTGCCATGGATCTTCTTAATTTTGCCAATAAAATACTTTGCGTCCCTATAAACCCAAAGATGTTTGTATTTCTTCTTCTTCTTTTGCACAAGGAAACTACCACCCAACCTGCTAATTCATGATCCTCACCGCTAACTGCTTACTCTACTTACATGTGTATATTTTGAATTTGCACCTCACTGTTAACCAGTTATATTACAGTCATATTTCTGACATTTACCTTCACTTACACAGCAGGGTTGCTGATGCATTCTCTGTTTGATTGTCACACCTTTTTAACTACTTGTTTGTACAAGACAAACGATCTAAAAATAAATCTGAAAAGTAAAAGAGCGTTAAAATGAAGAGTCCTGGTCTGAGGACACAGCGAAGGAGGTCGCGTTGATGTTGACGTCACTGGGATCTGTCGACAGCAGAGCGAGCTTTAAATGTTCAGCTCTCTGAGGTGGAATATTAACAACACCAATCAAATCAGCTCAATTCTCATCCCCTCCATTGACTCTAATAGTGTTTATGTTTCTCAGCAGGGGCGTTGTGTGTGTGTGTGTGTGTGTGTGTGTGTGTGTGTGTGTGTGTGTGTGTGTGTGTGTGTGTGTGTGTGTGCATGGCTCCTCTCCACAGGGGGAATAGAAACTACATTTTAAACAGCCACGTAATGCAGCTCTCACTGATGTAATTGAAAGTAATGAGATTCAACTATCTCAGCAGGTGTTAGCGCTCTGATGTTGTGTTGAACATTAATTCTGTGTGTGTGTGTGTGTTTGTGTGTGTGTGTGTGTGTGTGTGTATTTTGTAACTGTAGAAAAAAAAAAAAAAAAGGGCAAATATCCAACCACAAACATGTTTGTTCTTGTATTTGTATTACACTGTACCGATCTTGTCACCTACACCAAATAATGAAATGGTTTCTGGGTATTTTACTGCTGTTAATGATGTTTTTAATCGACTGTGCAATAAAGCCCAATTCCTGAGCTTGAAAGAGTCTATTTGGACACTTCCTTTGATTGAAGTCTGGCCAGCTGTCTCAATAAGGCAGGAAACAAATGAATCTGCTTCAAGGTGTCCTCGACATCTGGGAGCTCGGTTTTTAGAGAAAGAGCCACACCCATTAACCTGTATCCAGTAACGCTTACAAACCCCATAAAACCCCCTTTTACATCTAATGAATCGGGGGTTCACTCCGTAGGGACCGGAAGGTCGCTGGTTCAAGTCCCCATACGGACCAAAGTACGGAGTGTGGACTGGAGATGCTCTTGAGCAAGGCACCAAACCCCCCTCAACCGCCCTGCATCTGTTGACAAGTTTACTAGGGATATCATCACGATACTTACGCCACGATATGATATTATTGCTATTTCAAACATATTGCAATATTCTGTAATATATTGCAATATCTAACCTTTTTTCCAACTTCTAATTTTTCCCAATTTCATATAATGTCCCCAAAAGGAAACTTCTCAACATCTGTTTCATCTAAAAAGAAACATTTCTCTGTTTGGTCATCTCACTTCAATGTTATCGCTGCAGAACGGGACAAACTGACCAACACATATATAATATATAATATATGATAAAAGATCCATACTTGGCGCCTGTGTATTGATACCGTATTGCCACTGAAAATATTGCAATACTATACTGTATTGATTCCCCCCCTAAAGTTTCCCCATTAAAATGAATAATAATTGTTAGCAGCAGATTAGTACCACATTGCCAGACCTATCTCCACAGCGCTGTGGAGTAAAGTGTGGCCCACCATTCTGGGATAGGAACAAGAAAAAGGCTCTAGCTTGGTTGCATTTCTTTAAACCAATCACAATCGTCTTGGGCGGGGCTAAGCTCTGGACGCTGCGTAATGACTCTGCAAAAAAGCCTCGGGAAGGAACTTGTTTTGGTGGAACATTTGCACCCCGCCGAAGAAAACGCCATGCTGTTCACACAATACAGTAACATGGGCTGTTTTATTCAGCAGGATACAGGGTCAGGGGTGTCGGACTGGGGGGACTCGGGGGAAAAGGGGGACTGAGTACCCAGCTATTCATTCTTTTAGGGCCCTCCTCACATGAGGGCCCATGAAGATGATAGAATGAATAGCTGTAGATAGCTGTAGATAATAGATGTGGGGAGGGGCCCATGGATAATGCCCAGAATCTTCTGCTACACCCCTGCACATGGTTAAATGTAATTAGCTCTTACCAGTGTATCCCAGTGTGTACTTTGTTCCACAGCAATCCTCTCATTTAGGTCCCAAAACGTCCCAGTTAGAGAGGAAATGCCATGAACATATTCTTTGTCAATCTTTACAATCATTCCCATAAAGAACCAGGCAGGCCTGCCATGTTGCACCGTCCACATTTTCTTCAAAACTTCAGAACATTTTTAGCGTGACGCTTGCTACTTTGAGGTTTGTTGCTGTTTGTGAGGAAATCATCTTGACAATGTACTTCTGTTTATTGAGCAAGCAGATAAAGGACATATTAATTAAAGGGAGACTCGAACAGTCTCCAACACACACACACACACTTTCACACCTCTGTGCTGTCCAGGTGGCCGTATAGATCACGCAGGTGGCACGTAGAAATAAAGCGAGTAATTAGAGAATGTAAATATCACAGCTTCTGCACGCTGCTGTAATTAAAAGGAACAGAAGGAGAGAGTTGTAGAATAATCCGTCTCAGATAAAAATAGTGAGGGAACATCACAGCTGTCATGTCAGAATAAAGTACAATTTACCAAAAGCCACATGACTGCAATTAGATTTCCCTCCCTTATCGAGTGTCTACACATCAGTTATGTGTTGATAGATGCTAACAGTCAATTAAACACTGAGCTGAAATTACATTTTTCAACCCACAAAAACAACTCCTCAATAATACTAAACTCTCTGTTATTCTGGTTGGTTTTCTTGTCCCAAATCCCTTTATTGAGTAAATGTCCATTTGTTAATAGATCTGGAGCACACATCTTTTCCTATAGACTCTAACAGCGAGTCTGGATGTATGCGCTGTGCTTCTGTGTTTGAATCCGCCCCAGATGGATCTTTGTGATTGCCCAGATGGGATTTGGAGCCAGAGATGACAATTATATTGGGGGAATATGTTGGCATTTCACTACCCAGAAACTGAATTAACCCCTGCTAAAAGGGCACATTTTATCTTGTAATGCTATAGAGTGTGAGGAAGGTTTAACCTCTTCATCCAGCTGTGGTAGCTTTTACTAACTCGCATTCAAGCTGTCGAAACACGGGGAGTTATGTGGAGCTTGGCTCCCCAGAAAGCCTCATCTGAGAAACAGTGCAGTTCCCCCTAAAACGTGGCTGTTCCCTACGGGCCGATTGATTAACAGATAGCCGTTTGGGACCAGGCTATTTCCAGGAACAAAGTTACATCTCTGATGCTCGCAATGTCCTGGTTCGCTACAATGTCTGGTCTCTCTTTCTTCATCCATCCAATGTGCTGTCGCAAACAGAGAGAGAGCTGTACCCAGCATGCCGTTCGGTGTAACCAGGGTGCGATTGGCTGGGGGGGGGGGTATATACAGTATATAACCCCTTTCTGGGCTATATATACTGTATATCCCAGCCTCTGCTGAATTATTTTTATCCCCTAAACGTATCCTCCCCCTCAAAGTGATCAATGCTTCTTCACCAATAAAGACCATTAGAGAAGTATTTTAAACTAAAAAGTAAAGCGCTGTAACGGGAACAGTCTACAGCGCGAGGTGAAAGTGAGCGGCATGCGGCGATGACAGATTAGCTGTAATTCAGCGTAAATTCTTTCAGGAAGACCTAACTTTTAATCGGTGCACTCCTAAATCAAATCAGCAGTTATCCTAATAAATGTACTTTTTTGCTGTGTATAACTGTCTCATATCTGCAGCTAGTCTGTCCTGATTGAAATATAGCTCATTATTAACAGTTAATAAGGGTCCCCTCTCAATGCACTTCACAATGTGTACATAACACCCGCCCAGTATGTATTAAAGTATTAATAAACACAATGCTACCTATTCCAACTGTGATTGCACATGCGCGGGTGCACACTCAACGCACCACACGCCGTCTTTCCAGTGAAAATCTTCTGCATTTGAGACTGTGGGTTTATAATTATATAATTATAATTTTTTTGCATATACAGAACATGTATGTGTACACTAAAGTACCCCCCCAACACCGCCTACATCCACCTATCTGTTGTAATTGTATAATGCAGTAATACATGATGTCCCTCCTTGTCCCTTCTTTGTATATCCTCTCGTGCATCCTTCCTGTAAGACATCCATCCTTTATCCTTCCATCCCTCCATTTACCTGTAACAGAAGTCTCTCATCTCCAATGATGGCGGCTTTCCTCCAGTCGATGACCTCGGAGAAGGGGAGCTCCCAGCCGTTGCTCAGAATAACGGGGATACAAGCAGCCTATCAGGAAAGAGAGAAGCCAGAGACAAAGCAAATCACTCTTTTTGGAGGAGTGGAGTTGAACAAATGATAGTGGACAGCAAATGATCTTTATGTAGCAGATGAAGGAAAGGACTATAGGAGTAGTCAAACATTGTCAGAGTTTACATTGATAAAATCATTTTTTAATGATTTATTGAGATACACCTAACCGTGTGTGTTTTTAAGACATTTTTGGGGCATTTTCAGCCTTTATTTTTGACACAACAACTGAAGACATGAAGGGGGAGAGAGAGCAAGGACGATTTTAGAAACAGGATAAAGGACTTCCTGAGCACTGAATGCACATGTCCTGTTTCTACAGAATTGTGATGTTCTTGGTGTTTAATGTATTTTTTCTGTTTTGTACTGTATGTTGAGACTTTGATGCTGCTGCCTTGGCCAGGACTCCCTTTAAAGAGATTCTGAATCTCAGTGGGATTATTTGAATAAAATACAAAATATAGTGTATATTTATTTCCTACTTTTATATATATATATATATATATATATAAATATATATAACATTGTTTTGTCTCAAATAAGAAAATACAAGTTGTGCTGGGCGTGCTGGTCTTACAGGGAGGTGTGTTCAGGTGCATTCTGGGCGTGCTGGTCTTACAGGGAGGTGTGTTCAGGTGCATTCTGGGCGTGCTGGTCTTACAGGGAGGTGTGTTCAGGTGCATTCTGGGCGTGCTGGTCTTACAGGGAGGTGCGTTCAGGTGCATTCTGGGCATGCTGGTCTTACAGGGAGGTGTGTTCAGGTGCATTCTGGGCGTGCTAGGTCTTACAGGGAGGTGCTGTTCAGGTGCATTCTGGGCGTGCTGGTCTTACAGGGAGGTGTGCTCAGGTGCATTCTGGGCGTGCTGGTCTTACAGGGAGGTGTGTTCAGGTGCATTCTGGGCGTGCTGGTCTTACAGGAGGTGCGTTCAGGTGCATTCTGGGCGTGCTGGTCTTACAGGGTGGTGCGTTCAGGTGCATTCTGGGCGTGCTGGTCTTACAGGGAGGTGTGTTCAGGTGCATTCTGGGCGTGCTGGTCTTACAGGGAGGTGTGTTCAGGTGCATTCTGGGCGTGCTGGTCTTACAGGGAGGTGTGTTCAGGTGCATTCTGGGCGTGCTGGTCTTACAGGGAGGTGTGTTCAGGTGCATTCTGGGCGTGCTGGTCTTACAGGGAGGTGTGTTCAGGTGCATTCTGGGCGTGCTGGTCTTACAGGGAGGTGTGTTCAGGTGCATTCTGGGCATATTACTATCTTGAAGCAGTGGGAAGGGATCGCCCCATTGACCAACAAAAACCTCTAAAGTCAATAACGCAGCATTTCATTGTTATTTTAACAGCAAATTAGTAAAATGTGCCGAGGCTTATGCACAGCACACACACACAGACACACACACACACACACACACACACACACACACACACACACACACACTATACTTGTTACACACACACACAGGGACGCAACAGCAGCGCACAAACATGCAAATATTACTGTGCAAATCCTCCTTCATAACAGCAATGCACCAAGGTAAAAACACTAGCAAAAGTGGATTTTCTAAACTAGAAAAAGTGGATTTGGACACGCCCTAAACGCACCTGTGCCGTGCTCGTTTAACGTGCTCGTTAAAGTCGGGCCCATGAAGATAAAAGCAGAAGTTTTTTAGCAGAGCACTAGGAAGGATCTATTTCTTTCCTCCACTGAGGGATTTATCTCATCCTCTTAGGCACTCCCTCTCTAATGAGACTCTTTCAAAGTGTTCCATATGAGAGGTTTGCAGAAACAGAAAGATTAAGGACAAAATAAAGTGTATTTATTTTTTTCTCTGCATGCATCAATATTTGGATGGATTCATAATGTGACTTAATCCATCAGGGGCTCTTTTCTCTCTTTGTTGCAGGAAGTCATTTTCCAATGACTCTTGGAAGTGAGCATCATTCGTGGTTAATGAATGGGAGTTGATTGTGCACTCTGCGTCACTAACCTGGAAAATATGCAGTTTTCTGGATAATTTATTTTGCTTTCACATATTTTACGTCTCATTTATAATCCTGTCGTGTATTTTCATTATGTTCTCAGTTTAAATTATATAACAGATATTCAATTAATATGAATGGGAACCAGCCAAAGTTTGTTTCTTATCTATGAAAGCAGGTTTAATGAAAAAGCAGAGTGCATAGTGCTGTATAAAAGTATATACAGTGCAATGGGCAATAAGGGAACTGTTCAAACACCAGCCATAAGGTACCATTAATTTAGGGGTTGACTGCTTATAAATACTAATTATATAAGATTTTCATAAAAGAGATTCACAGCTGTGGTCATAGACATAGGCTGTAGTTCTAGTCCAGGAATGTTACATGTCAAAAGGTTTATGTCTGGGCGCCCGGGGTGCTCACCTGGTGGAGCAGGCGCCCCCGTATAGAGGTTTACTCCTGCAGGTTTGACTCCGCCCTGCGGCCCTTTGCTGCTTGTCATTCCCCCTCTCTCTCTCCTTTCATGTCTTCAGCTGTCCTATATAAATAGAGGCCTAAAATGCCCAAAAAAATCCTCTTTATGAAAAGGTTTATGGCTTCAGTGTAATGCCGTGCTGTATGGAGGGATTCGTCTGTGTTTTCTCAAGTAGCGGAGCAGTGTCAGAGAAAAGAGGGAGGGAAAAAATTCAATACGTCTGGTATTTTCATTTAAAGTTCAAGTTCGACTGAGTTCTCAATCAAGTGAAGCTGAGGGATTAAAGGAGATTCACAAAATGCCGAGTGCATGATCAGTGACCTTTCCCTTTCTTGTCTGTTTCTCCCTTTCACTGTCATCCTCGTACATGTCTCTTTGTTTTTCCTTCCTTTGAATGTTAATTACTTTTACCTTCGCGTCTGATTCGCCGAAAAGGCCATTCAAATAATTGGCATCAATTTAAAATAAATGCTTAATTGCCAGTACTGCCAATCTGTTTTTCTAATGCTTTGTGCATCTTAACTTATAATTTTTTTTTTCGACCTTTCATGTCCCCACAAAGTTTAACCTGTAATTGCCTGTTACTTTTAATTAAAAATAGTGAACTTATGGTGTCAAAAGGTGCCAAATACCAAATACAGAGTACAAAGAGGTAAATTAAGCTCATGGCTCGTGGTCTGGTTTATTGGCATTTCTATAAACCAATCACAATCGTCGTGGGCGGGGCTAAGTGCCGGACAGAGCCACGGTGCCGCTGCTAAATAGCCTCGGGAAGGAACTTGTTTTGGTGGAACATATGTATGTTCAGAAGTAGTTTTAGTCGTCAACCATAGTCCTCAGATTGGACAGATAGTCTAGCTAGCTGTCTGGATTTACCCTGCAGAGATCTGAGGACCAGGTAACCATAGTCCTCAGATTGGACAGATAGTCTAGCTAGCTGTCTGGATTTACCCTGCAGAGATCTGAGGACCAGGTAACCATAGTCCTCAGATTGGACAGATAGTCTAGCTAGCTGTCTGGATTTACCCTGCAGAGACCTGAGGACCAGGTAACCATAGTCCTCAGATTGGACAGATAGTCTAGCTAGCTGTCTGGATTTACCCTGCAGAGATCTGAGGACCAGGTAACCATAGTGCTCAGATTGGACAGATAGTCTAGCTAGCTGTCTGGATTTACCCTGCAGAGATCTGAGGACCAGGTAACCATAGTCCTCAGATTGGACAGATAGTCTAGCTAGCTGTCTGGATTTACCCTGGAGATCTGAGGACCAGGTAACCATAGTCCTCAGATTGGACAGATAGTCTAGCTAGCTGTCTGGATTTACCCCGCAGAGATCTGAGGACCAGGTAACCATAGTCCTCAGATTGGACAGATAGTCTAGCTAGCTGTCTGGATTTACCCTGCAGAGACCTGAGGACCAGGTAACCATAGTCCTCAGATTGGACAGATAGTCTAGCTAGCTGTCTGGATTTACCCTGCAGAGATCTGAGGACCAGGTAACCATAGTCCTCAGATTGGACAGATAGTCTAGCTATCTGTCTGGATTTCAAAACTCAAACACGTAGAAAGCAAGTAAAAAAGGTAACAAACATCCAAGTGAAAAGAGGGGCATCCGGGGGAATTTCCGGCACCAGAGAAATCCTGGAAGTGGACCCTCTTGGATATAGACTACATCCCACGCCATAGAGAGCCAGGACATACAGAGCTGCCAATAAAATAACGTCCGAAACTTGTGTATAACTTTGTGGAAAAAAATTTCATCTAAAAGTTTTCATCCAAACCTTGAATATAAAGTAACTGTTCTAAAATCCAAAGCATCAACTAACGTATTTCCCTATACTCCGAGCTGATAACTCACTCTTTTAGCCTAATGGGGAAATAAGTTTACTATAGGATTAAAAAAGAATATCAAGAAAAAGTACTGAGTAAAAACATGTGTATACATCTGTCTCGCTGCTCCTCTAGATGAGCCCCGATTGTGGAAGCAAGCATTTATTCCTATAACTTCAGTGTGTCATCAACAGAATATATCATTTGAAAGTGAGGAAAAACAAGTCCACCAGAGGCGGACATGGGGACAGAGTCAAATACTTGGTGTCAAAACAACACAGAGACAGATAGAGGCAAGGTGCTAATGAAAGATGAACACATCTGCGGTCTGGGGACGGTTCTTTTCTCTGTGTATCTACAGAAACAAGCATTTTCTATGTCAGGGGGATGACAGAATGTCAATAGTAATAAGATCCACTGCTGCAAGAGGACGAGGAGCTCTCTGATTGGTTGTGTCCAGCTGGAGCTCCATCGGCTGTGTGATAAGCCTTTACCAGTGGTGAGAATAACGTGGAACTTACTACAATACCATGTCATGTTCTCTGGGAATCTGAAGTATTTCACCTGAGGAGGAGTTCATATTGTTGAACTCCAAACACATTTCACAAGGTTGATTCTGATATTTTTTTGCCTGGAATATTTTTAATATATACTAATTAAAACATAATAAAGGGTTGAACAATTACATCCTGACAATCCAATTTAGGAGTGAAAAATGACAGAAAAACATTATACAAATCCTAAAAATTAAAACATATTACATGTGTTTTTTTACTCAATATTGAAAAATCTCTTAGGCAGTCGGTGTTGCATTTGGAAAATTTTGACTGATGACTTCCTGGCTCCAAATAGAAACTTGTTTATTCCTCAGAGAAAGTAAAAACCGACATGGTACTCACTTAAAAACATACCATATGTGATATCATTAGTATGAAGTCTATCATTAAGTATAGATGACTTCTGGAAGGAAAGGCACTGCAGATGTTGTTTATGCTGTGTGAAGATAAGGAGTAATGGAAAGTCCCGCTTGAAAAGTCACCCTTATTATATTATTATTATTATTATTATTATTATTATTAGACACCCTCACTCACTGGGGGCTTAACCCTCCTGTTGTCCTCGGGTCAAATTTGACCCGTTTACAAAAACTTTCTATGTCAGAACTATGACAAAAGAACGCTGAAAAAAGTGACAAATGTTGAAAAAAAATCCACCAAAAACTGTTTGTTTTTTTAAATGCTGAAAAAGTTACCCAAAAAAACAGCAAAAACATTAGAAAAAGCGACAAAAAAAACGGTTAAAAAATTGACTAAAACATAATTAAAAGAAACGTCAAAAAGCTGACAAAAAATAGGAATAAAATTGACAAAAAACATTGAGAAAAGTGTAGAAAAAGAACAACAAAATGTTGAAATTTCAACCCAGAAAAACACAAAGTTGCAGGTTGAACACAAGGGTTAACGTATGTCTCTATTTACAATAATGGAAAATATGTAAAGAACTTTTCTTAAGGCCTCAGTATGATCCACCACATTCAAAAGTAATCTCAAAACCTTATTTTCTCAGGTATTTAATTAACTATTGTGGCGTGTGTGTGTGTGTGTGTGTGTGTGTGTGTGTGTGTGTTTGTAATTTGTATTTTCTTTGTTTTTCTTGTTGTGTTGATGCTTTTACTGTACTGTCATTTCTGTTGATGCTGGTTTTAATGGAAAGCCCTTTATGTTTCTGTGTAATGAAAGGGGTTACAGAAATTAAATCGCCATTGCCATATGCTTAAAATATAATCAACTGCAGCACAAATACACATAATGTACTGTTTGCATGCACACATGCACACACAAACACACACACACACAACACAACACAACAAAACACACCTGCAGGGCCTCTAGGAAGCGGAAGGATCCCAGACGTCGGCCCCGGGGCACCAGGCAGAATCTGGAGTTATGGAGCAGCTCCAGGTAGTCAAACCTACGCAAACACAGACAAAAAAATCAAAGACATCAGAACATTTTAGGAAGATTTCCAAGAAGCAATAAGATCTGAAGAGATAAAAGAAACAAAGGGTTAAGAGGAAAATGATTGTCATGTCATGGCTAGCAAGCAGTCTAGTCTTTCAAGGACTTGATCTCTTTCATAAGATGTGGAGACGTGGTAGCTTCAGCACATCAAACGAGACGCAGCAGACCATAAATAATAACATGTGCTGGTGTTATGGTTACGCAGGGCATCTTCAGTGAAGGCTACGCTAAATCCCACATCATAGTCTATCTTGTCCATCAAGTAAGATCAGGTATTATTCTAATATTTTACTGACTTAACGTCATAGCAGCCCCTCAGGGTAGGGCGAGGCAGGTATTACTGAAGGGTTAGCCAGTTTTAGGGGATGCTAGGAAGTCCTGCAGAGCTCTACTGTGAGTATCAACCGATCACTCCCTGTAGCGTGCTCCTCCGTGGAGGACAGCAGCCTATAATCAGCAGGATTAACAGCAGGAACAATGCATTTCAATGGTGATGGATTCATTTCCCAACGTTGTACGCTTGTACTCTCTCATTTGTTCGAATAGGAACGGAAAGTAAAGTTAGAGGAACTCCAGGGGTCTCATTTATAAATGTGGCGTACGCACAAAACGGGTGTGAAAATGTGCATACGCAACTTCCCAAGCAAGAGCTGTGATTTATTAAAAAAAAAATCAAAAACTTCATGGGAGATGCAGTGACCCATGTAAACTCTGACCCATGCGTACGCACATTTTGGAGGCAGTGGGAGTCGGCGACGCAGATGGTGAGGAGGTGAACTCATGTCAGACTGCAGAAAGTAAATGGAAGTAAAAGAAAGTAAAAGGAAGTAAAAGTACTGATGCCTCACGCACATTTTTTCTCACACTCATCCACTCTGCATACATTCCTCTGATCTTAACTATTAGTCAAAAAAATTCATAATTTCTGCTTTAATCACTCAAATATTAGGTATAATTCTATATAAATGACAATTATTGACCATGAATGACAAAGTAGTAAAACTAGTGGTAGTAAGTTGGTGGTAGTGAAAAAAATTAATAAAATAATGCGTTGAAAATGTCAAATGTAAAAAAAAGGGTAAAAAAGTGACCCAGGATGACAACAGGGTTAAAATAAAAATGTTCCCACACGTGGATTGTTCCATGCTTCCTTTTTCAAGTTTTTCAACTAGAAAGTCACTTCAGCCTGTCTAAAATCTGTGTGTGTGTGTGTGTGTGTGTGTGTGTGTGTGTGTGTGTGTTGTGTGTGTGTGTGTGTGTGTGTGTGTGGTTGTGTGTGTGTACACATGATCTCAGGGCTGGCCTGAGGAGATTTCAGATTGCAGCCCAATCTGTCTGGGGATCAACTGTCCCCACAACCTCACCACAAGACACCTGTGCATGTGTGTGTGTGTGTGTGTGTGTGTGTGTGTGTGTGTGTGTGTGTGTGTGTGTGTGTGTGTGTATATGTGTGTGTGTGTTATGTGTGTGTGTGTCTGTGTTTGACAGAGGAAGAGAGCAAAATAAGATGTCAGGTGTTCAGTTTGTCACCCAAAGACAAGGTCATTCTAAGCGCTGCTGACAGAGACCGCCTGTCACATATGAAGATGGATATTTGGGAATAACAACAAACAACAGTTTGACTACAGTTAAATCTTCACAACACTCTCCTCTGTTGCATATAACAAAATCCTATTTTTAAATCAATTCCTGCATGACTTGTTTTTTGTGATCTCATCTTTATCTCTGATGAAAGAGCCCGGGAACCCGTCCTGTTTGGACAGTACCGAGAAAGTAGAGCTGCTTTGGTCTGGACCCTGAATCTGGAATATTGAGCCCCCATGGGCGCTATGCACATAAGTGATATTAAGCTGGAAGCTGACACAGCAGCGGTGGGATTGCCCCAAGGTATGGAGGGAGCAGTAGCTGCAAGTAACCCAACAACAAGAAAACTCCAAGGCCAATGAACAATGCAGAGACAGGAATCATACGTCTGGAGCCAGATAAAAAAACACAAACTAGTTAAATACCACTTTACAAAGAAGAAGAGTACACTTATTGTTGTCCTCGCTCATCAGTTATAATGTACATCTGGATTGCACCAGCTATTAATAAATATGTCAGTACGTTTGTGCTTAAAGTCCTTTATAAGTTCTATAGCTGGTTTAAATGTCTTAATGTGACATGTGATGTAAATATAATGCTAGGAAACAGCATACATAATATATACACAAACATATATAGGCTACATATACACATTATATACAGTTATAGTTCAATCAAAAGCAATTAACTATGTACACACAAAGGCACTGTAGCATCAACTGATGTAGCAATGCTTCAAAAAGTGAAGTAAGTAAAGTGGGACCAGCAGTGTCCTCGTGCCTTTGTGTCCTGTCCTTTGTGAGTCTTTCCTGTGTGTGGGTGTTGTCTCTCAGGGATTCCTTCAGGTGGTTCAGGCTTCAACATCACCAGGAAAAACATGCCCCTCTGCCTATCCTGGACAAGACATGACATGGCATTACTTATAGTACAGGGACCAGCTTCAGGGTAGTGCACCAGGAGTGGGGCTAGAAGGGGAGACATGAAATATATTAGCCCCTGTTAGCTTAGCTTCAAGATAGCTGACACTCGACTCGCATCGGGTAGTGACAGTCCCACCCTCTGTAGAACTAGCTGAAGTTCATAGCCTCTGGGCAAAATGCCTCCAATGACACTAAATGACAATCTTTGCATCATCAGAGGCTTCTTTCCAGACCCACAATACAGAGAAATGTAGTCTCAGGGGGACACGAGGGAGGGAAGCCCGGCCATTCCACCACACTACAGGTTTCTACTGATACAAAGCTTAATGCTAATCGGTGAAGTATCCCTTTAAATTGCATCCATGTTTCCTCCACGTATTAGTA